>PVJI01017963.1:0-34295 GCA_004026765.1 Micronycteris hirsuta
GTTTTTAATATTTTTTAGTACTCTGCTGAGGTTTCCTCTCTCTTTTTTTAAAGATTTTATTTATTTATTTTTAGAGAGGAGAAGGCAGAGAGAAAGAGAGGAAGAGAAAAGTCCATTGTTTGCCTCTCATACACGCCCTGACCAGGGACTGAACCTGCAGCCCAGGCATGTGCCCTGACCCAGAATAGAACCAGAGACCTTTTCCTTTGCAGGAGGACACCTAACCAACTGAGCCACACCAGCTAGGGCGATATTTCCTATCTTTTTATGCATTATGAGAATATTTTACTTACTCTTACCCAGCATATTTAAATAATGGCTTTAAAGTTTCTGTCTGATATTGCGAACATCTGGACATGTTGGAGTTGGCCCATGTTCGTTGTCTTTTCTGTAGAGAGTAAGGCACATTTTCCTGGCTCTTCATATATTGGGTAATAATGTATGGTATCTGGGACATCGTGCATATAATCATGTGGAATCTCTAGATATTCTTCCTTTGCTCTGAAGAATGGAGAAGTTTTTATTTCAGCAGGTAGTTACTGTATTTTGCCATGTATAATGCATACCCACATTTTTTGGCCCAAGCTTTCAGTAAAATATGTTTTGTTTTAATTTTTAATTCCATTTTTTATTTATATATAAAACCAATTATCATATTCTAGGGTATTATTTTGCATATGGATATTGTTATTGCTTTCTAGAGTTATACTTTTAATGCATAAACATAAAAGAAATAAAAACATTTATATAGGTACAGAATTAGCACTACGCGTGTATAATGCGCACCCTTTTTTCCCTGAAAAATTTGGGCAAAATGGTGCACATTATATATGGCAAAATACAGTAACTTGGTTAGGCTCAGATTTTAATTCAGTCCTTTTACCCTGAAGCACAGCAAATGTGGGAGTTTCTGCACATGTGTGCATGTGTGTGTTGCTGAGGATTCAGTCAGGGGCTCCATGGTATTTAAACAGAATGGGGGCCTGGTCCCTGGAGTCCTGCATTCTGGTGGCCTCGGTGGCTCGGTCCCTCGCCTCTCCTCCTGGTGCCTCTGACGGGAGAGCAGAAAGCCATTTTTCTGCTGGAGTTGCACTGCAGCCACCCGCAGGGCAAAGCCACAGAAAAGGGGGAACTGGCTCTGTGTTTTGATTGCCTGCCCTAGGTCCTGAGTCTGTCTCTGATCTCTCCAGAAGCCTCAGGTAGTAGCTGTTAGTATTTTATCTAGAGTTCATAGGTACTACTTGTGGGGGGCCAGTTTGTCATATGCTTATTCTCTTGCTATTACGATGCACGTCTTGCTCCCTAGCTGGACCTGGGTTCTAGCTGAGAGTGCCACGGAATCTATGAAATTAATGGATTGGACTGAATATTTTCTAAGGAAATATTTCCCCTTTTTAGTGGTTCGGTACGTGCAGGTGCAATGGAAACAACTTATACATGACATTTAAAAGCATATTTGTTGACTTATAGGACAACTGCCAGTGTTTTCAGATTGTTAGTTATTTTCAGTTTTGGTGGGGAAACTAATGTAGATGAGTATGCCCCAAACTTTTTGGTCTGAAGACCTCTTTACACTCTTAAAATTTTTAAAGACCTCATAGTACTTTGGATATATCTATTGATAATGTCTAGGTTAATAAAAGACCAATGAATTTTCACATTTACTTCTGCACTCAATCTATTGTGATATCACAAACCTTACAGACTCTGTAAAGCTGTACTGTATAGTTAGGGGAAAATGAGAGTAGAAAGGGAGATGATGGCCTAGTATTATTATGGAAATATTTTTGATGCCACAGACTATGAAACAGTCTCAGGAACCCTCACGGTTTTCTGGACCAAGCTTTGAGAACTTTTGCCTAAGGCTTTTTAGCTCCAATGTGATCTATGAGAACAAAATTGTTTCCTTTATTATATCATTTGTCTGTCATTCTGAAACGAATCTTTAACATTACTCATCACTGCTTTTGTAAAGACCCATAAATGGGAATGTGTGTGCTTGCAAATAGATGAATGTATCTGTGATTTTCAGATCAGAGAGTGTTGTATAAAAAACACTGAAATCCAAGTAAAAGTGATTCATTGCAGATAACACATGTGACATTAACTATACTTAGAGTAAATAGATAAATAGAATGCAGAAACCCATTAGAAGATACTTAATGGAAGATTAAGCTATTTGAGCACTTGCCTTAGGTGCATGAGAAAGGATCAGAACCAGATCCCACTTGGGCAGGGTTTGTTTACTCTCCTCATCAGAAAGGAGAGCCAACAATTTTCGTTTTGAATGACTTGATATGTTTCTGTAAATGGGCCAGTTTCTGCACATGGACCATAACACAAACACACTGTACACACGCCTTCCTGTGTTAGTTTAGTATTTAGATTAACTTGTATCCTTATTCTTTGATTTTAGAAGACATTCTTATTTGGGCAGTACTCTGGAATAGAGCAGATTAGTATGTCTCTGTGTTCTCTGAAGAGGTGCTTTTTAAATTATTATTATTATTATTATTTTTTCCCCTGCCCAGGTAGAATTCAGTTTATATATTCTGTGGAAAAATTCAAGTTAAGGAAATTGAACCCTTATCTCTTTGTCGAAAAGGTTGCTTCCTAAGATTTTACATATTTCTTTCCTCAGTGTTGTAAAAATACCCTAGGGCTTCCTGATCACATTATTGGCAAGAAAGCAGATTGCTCCTTGGTTCTTTTTTCTGTAGTCTCTTGACTTTTGTCTCTGTTTTTACAGTGGGTTGGCAGGGTAAAATAGCTTTTGTTTCCATTAGACCCAAGCCATTAGAAAGCAGAGACCACTTCTCATTCATCCAGAAGCACATAGTAGGCTCTTCATTAAATGTTTGCTTTGTTCAGAAGTTGATTAGCAACATTTCATATTTCATAGAGTTTTCCAGTCAAATATAATGATGATTGGAAGTAAGCTTTTCTGCTTGTTTTCTTGGCTTGAATGTCTTTAACAGATCATGCCATCTGTTTAGAATCAGTATTTCAGAGATGAGGAAGAAAGCATTTTGGGTGAGAAATGATAGCTATAAAGTACTTTCCACACAACTGCCACAAGTCATTTTCCATGCCCATTCCTTCAACAAGGTCACATCTCACTGAGAGTCTGTGTTTCCTCATTCTCTGTGAATCAAGTAGAGATGCTGACTTTCTCCTTTTAAAGTTTTCTATCAGCTTATGTGGGGTAAATAACCTATTCAGTTTATTTCATGAATGGATTTTTTTTTTGTTACAGTTTTAATTACTGTGTATCTGTGGACAGAGGCAAGAGTTTACTAAAGGCTTGCTCTTTCGTTAAGATTTATGTTATGGAGAATCAAGGACAGTTTATTATTGACAGTGTTGACAACCACCAGGAGAGCAGGGCACGTGCATTTATAATGCAGTAATTGTGTGTGAACATAACAGGGAATGTGGAGGTCCCCAAAATGGGAAGTCCTCCACTAACCTGGTTAGGGAAGGGGGCAGCTGAGCAGGGCCATTAAGGGTTACTTTGCATATCTAAAGAACTTGGCCAGTGTTTTAGTAACGCTAATAGCTTTCCCTGCCTCTCTCAGAGCCAGAGAGATGGGCATGACTCTGACCTACGCTGCTGTTTGAGGTGGTCCCCTGGTTACTGTCCTGCTCCAGTGACCTAGAGGCAGTTCCTACATCACTGGACCGAGCCTGCTGGGCAGCCGAGAAAGGCAGAAGAACCAGAGTACTGGCAGGTGTAATCCTTTGTGGGAGGAGTCAGAAATGGGGTTATGGAGGAAGCTCTGTCCCAGGAAGATTATAACTCAAGTGCAGGGTGGCCATGCTCTCTTAACCATGTGGCTTGGGAAGGAGAAACACTCTTGACCGTGTGGCTTGGAAGCTGTCTTGGCCATGGGTTCAAAAGGAAGGAGAGGGACCCTCACTGGCCCACCATCCGGAGGAGCCAGGGGATTTTGGATTAAGAGCATGAGCCTAGCTGAACACGGACAACTGGGAGAAGCTGGAACGTTAAAATGGGAATCTGCCTAGTTGAGCTACAGACTTCTATTTCTCTTCCTCAGAGACAGTGCCTCTGATTGGCCTGATTTGGCAAGGAGAGGCGGGACTGTGTGTGTTTCTTTTGTTTTTCAGGGAGTGGGATTTAATGGAAAAATTCTGCTATTATTTTAATCCTGTATAACTTTTGAATAAATAGTTCCTTTCCTTTTCATAAGACTTTGGCATTGGAAGTCGTGTTTTCTCTTTTTTTTTTTCAGCGGTGGGCAGTGGAACCCAGAGTGGTTCTGTTTCATGTGTGCAAATATGTAGGCACATATATGTTCATTCTGGGGGTAGGTTTTCAGATTTTATCTGGAGGCAAATTCTGGCAAGGTATTTGGATTAAAAGGGAGTCTGAATAAAATTCATACCATGGTTTCATAGGTTTAAGTGGGAAATATTTTGATGGAAAGATAAGTTAAACTTATTTAGCAAAATTGATTATATCTCTGCTAGAATGTGTCCCAAGATTTGTTTTATTAAATGAACATTCAATAAAGTTGACTTTTTGGGAAGTATAAAAATAAATTTTATTATTTAGATTAGTTTTAGCTTTATAGAAATATTGTGCATAAAATGCATAACGTTTCCATTTCTCCTCTTCTGCCCCCCAATTTCGTTATTACCATCTTGTATTAGAGTGGTGCATTTCTTATAATTGTTTAGTCAATATTAATACAGTATTATTAACTAAAGTCCATAGTTTCCATTAGGGTTCACTGTGTGAGTTACACCGTCTGTGGGTTTGACTATTGCACAGTGTCATGTAGCTACTACTACAGTGTCATCCAAAATATTTTCGCTGGCCCACAAATACCTCGTTCCACCTATTCATCTTTTACCCCCTCTTTTAAAATCCCTGGCAACCATTGATCTTTTTACTGTCTCCATAGTTTTGCCTTTTCCAGGATGTCATATCATTGGAATTACACATATAGTATATAGCTTTTTCAGATTGGCTTCTTTTATTTAGCAATATTCAATTAAATTTCCTTTGTATCTTCCATCACTCATCCTTTCTATTGAAAACACTGAAGAATACTACATTGTTCAGTTTGTTTATCTGTTGACCTATTGAAGTACATCTTGGCTGCTTCCAAATATTGGCAATTATAAGTAAAGCTGCTGTAGAGGTTCATGTGTAGGTTTTTCGTGGACATGTTTTAACTCATCTGGGTAAATATCTAGAGGGCAACTGTTGGATCATATAGGAAGCCTATGTTTAGTTTTATAACAAACTGTCAGTCTTCTAAATTGACTGAACACATTTTGAATTGCCATTAACAATGAATGAAAATTTCTTTTGCTCCATATCCTTGCCAGCACTTGGTATTGTCAGTGTTTGGGATTTTTAGTAATTTAATAGTTGTGTAGTATATCTAACTGTTGTTTTAATTTGTAATTCCCTGATGACATGTGATGTTGAGCATCTTTGCATATGCTTATTTGCCATTCGTGTATTTGTTTTGGTGAGGTGACAGTTCAGAACTTTTGTCCAGTTTTTAATTGGGTTGTTTGGTTTATTGTCGAGTTTTTAGAGTTCTTTATATATTTTGGGATACCATTTCTTTATCAGATAAGTGGTTTTCAAATATTTTCCCCCAGCTTGTGGCTTGTCTTTATTCTCTCGATAGTGATTTTTGTAGTGCATAAGTTTTTTTAAAAACTCTGTCCTTTTTAAAATAATGGTTTATCTGAAGGTACACTAAAATGAACCATTTGCTTTTATTATGTGATTGTGAAGTATCAACTCTACTGCATCCAGTAAAGAACCAATAATTAGTTTTATAACATTAAGCTAAAGTCATTTCTAAAGACAGCATCAATTAAGACTTCCTTTTTATGATTAATCCATTGTAAACCAGTGCTGATCTTAAAAACTTGATTCCAGAATAAGTGCAGACTGAGTACAGATTTTAAAAAGTACAAGGAGCTCTTTGGCTATGCGATACCAAATGGATGAAAACTAAAATTGACTTTCTACTGTAAGTTTCTATAAATAAATAAATAAAATCCTATCTTTTTCCCTGAATATATGCTTAGATTCCTTGTACAAATAACAGAACACTCCATTCTATTCACTTCAATAGGATGAACTCTTTAGAAAAAGATTGAAAAGATTTGATAGTCAACTCCCAAATTTTATGCTTATTCTACTACTGTCAACTTCCTGACATATTTAACATAAGCAGGAATAGTTTTTCAGTCAATTTAGCAATTGAATACTCAAGTAAAAAATCAAAAAAAGATACAAAGTCTTGAAGAACTCTGGCAAATTGCATACATCCCAGTTGCTGTTGGTTTTCCATCTCTGCTTTACATCTCTCTGCAAATTTCATCTTTTTTTTGGAGCAGTCTGTGAACTTTCAGCTTCCTTTTTTATCTTTTACAAAGTTATGGCAGGCGATTGCTTTGGCAGTTTTTACACCAATCTTTCGGATAGCTAGCTGGTTGCTGAGTTCTTCAGCCTTCTCAATATTCCAGTCTTCCACAGCTGGTCTGTGCTTCTCTGTTTGTTTGGTTTTTTCCTTTCTTTTTAACAGGAGGTTCAAACTGTCATTGACTCTAAAATGCTGAGCAGGTTCTTTCCACTGGGTTTTACTTGAAGACTGTTCACTGTGAGATTCTTCTTCATTCTTCAGTTTACTTTTTCTGGAGCATTTTCTTTACCCTTCTGAATTTTAAAGTTAAGATTTTCTGTTCAGCCTGGCTGGTGTAGCTCAGTGGATTGAGTGCAGGCTGGGAACCAAAGGGTCCCAGTTCGATTCCCAGTCAGGGCACATGCCTGGGTTGCGGGCCAGGTCCCCAGTGAGGGCCATGTGAGAGGCAACCATACATTGCTTTCTCCCTCTCTTTCTCCCTCCCATCTCCTCTCTCCAAAAATAAATAAATAAAATCTTAAAAAAAAAAAAAAGATTTTCTGTTCAGAGTGTTTTTATGCAATTCTTGAAATTTATTCCACATATGTAAGGAAATTGCAAAAGGACACTTCATATGCATTTACATTTTACTCTGCTTCAGTTTTTGGTCCACCTCTAAGGAAATCTGAGATCTATATTTTTGTAATGGTCCCATCTTCTTTATCTTTTTGTAAATTAAGTCCAGAGTTCTCTAATGCGTCCTCATCTTCAGAATGAAACTCAACTTTCATTTAGCAGGAGGTAGCAGCCCACTGCACTTCTTTCTTTGGCCAGGAGCTGCTGCCTGGAAGGCATCTTACGTGTAGAGAGAGCAGAAGTTCTATTTTCAATGAAGTGCACCGTACCAGTTTCTTCTTTTATGGGTCATACCTTTGGTGTTGTATGTAAAAAGTCATCTCCGAGCCCAGGTCACCCAGGGTTTCTCTAATGTTATCTTCTAGAAGTTTTATAATATTTTTTTATTTTGCATTTAGGGCTGTGATCCATTTTGAGGTAATTTTTATGAAAGGTGAAAGGTCTGTATCTAAATTTTTTGTTGTGCTTTGCATGTGGCTATCCAGTGGTTCCAGCACCATTTGATGGAAAGGGTGTCTTTTTTCCATTGAATTGCTTTTGTTCCTTTGTCAAAGATTAGTTGACTATAGTTTGTGTGTATCTCCTTCTGGACTCTCTTTTTTGTTTCATTGACGTATTTGTGCACATACCACATTGTCTTGATCATCGTAGTTTTGTAGTAAGTCTTGACATTGGATGGTGACGGTCTTCTAATTTTATTCTTCTCCTTCAGTATCGAGTTGGCTATTCTGGGTCTTCTATTTTCTTTTTTATTTTGTTTTGTTTTTTGCCTTTCTCTATAAACTTTAGGATCAGTTTGTTGATATCCACAAAATAATATATATATATTTCAGATTATCTGTTTTACTTAGAGTGAGTTTTGGTAGATTGTCCTTGAAGCAGTTGGTTCATTTAATCTAAGTGATCAGATTTGTGGGCATAGGGGCGTAGAGTTATGTATAATATTCTTTATTCTTTTAAGGCCCATGGGATCCATTGCAATGGCCCCTTTTTATTCCTTATTTCAGTAACTTATGTCTTCTCTTTTTTTTACTTGGCTACCTTGGCTAGAGTTTCATCAGTTTTATTTACTTTTTTAAAAAAACAAAACAATAAAAACCCAAGCTTTTATTTATTTTGTTTTTTTTCTCCACTGAGTTTACTCTGGGGTTCACTAACTTCTTGAATCTCTAGATTTATTTCTTTTGCCTAATTTGGGAAGTTTTAACCATTATTTTAATGAGTACTTTTTCATTCCTGCCCTCCTTTCTCTCTTTCCTCCCAGTACTCGATGATACAAATGTTAGATCTTTCAGTGTAGTTCCACAGATCCCTGAGGCTCTGTTCATTTTTTACAGTCTATTTTCTCTGTTGTTTACACCAAAATTAGACAGTTTCTATTCTGTCTTTCAGCTTAAAGATGTTTTTTTTTTCTATTTCTACATTCTGCTCTTGAGCTCATTCACTGAGTTCTTTATTCCAGCTACTGTTTGTTCTATAGTTTCTATTGGTTCTTTTTATGTCTCATATGTCTTTTCTTTTTTTTTAAATGACACTTTCTGTTTCTTGGCCAAGATGTTCTATTTTTCCAGTTCTTTCAAGCATGTTCTTAATTTCTGTTGAAGCATTTTTCTGATGGCTGCTCTCAGGTCTTGGTCAGAAACATTCTGTCATCTCGTTGTTGGCACCTATTCATTGTCCTTTTGCGTTTACTTTGATGTCTTTCTGGTTTTTGGTAGAAGTAATTTTTTATTGAACCCCATACATTTCGCGTATTATGTTATGAGTCTCTGGATCTTATTTCAACCTTCAGTTTTACCTGGCTTCCTTTGATACCTCGCTCTCTCTGGTAGGGGAAGGGAAAGGTGGCATCTCATTACTGCCAGGTCGGTGTAGAAGTCCACGTTCCCAGACTGCTTCCAGTGACACTCATTACTGCTGGCCAGCAGTGGGGGTTCCCGCTGTCCTCTAGGCCTCACTGGTGCTTACCTGCGGGAGGCGTTGGAGTGCCTTGATACTGTTCCTGCCATGGCCTCCACTGATACCATGAGGGTCAGAGTGGCCTATTAGTGTTCCGCAGTAGTGAGATTTTTGACTGACTACTAGACCTTCTCTGATGTCACCCAGCAGGGAGGGAGAGGGTTCTCCTGTGATTGCTGCAAGTCTAGGCTCTGCCTGTGGTGTCACTGACACCGCGGGGGCTTGGTTGCTTGCCACGTGGCAGGGATGAAAGCCCAGGTCTCTACTTGGCCTTCTCTGAAATCTGCAAGATACTAGAGTGTCTTGGTTCAATTTGACAAGGATGGAAATCTACCCTTCGCTACTGTGGATTTGCCTATTCTGGACATTATTTCATATAAATGGAATCTGTGGCCTTCTTAAACTGGCTTTTTTCAGTTAGCATAATGTTTTCAATGTTGTGGTATATGTCAGTACTTCATTTATTTTTATTGCCAAATAATATTCCATTGCATAGATATGGCACATTTTATTTCTCTGTCAGATGGTGGACATCTGGGTTGATTCCACTGTTTGGCGATTATGAGTGATGCTGCTGTGAACATTCGGATTCAGGTGTTTGTGTAGACATGTTTCTGATTTGCCTGGGTATACACACCTAGAAGTGGGATTGTGGGCTTCCATGCTAACTCTTTTCGTAACATTTGAGGACTCCACTTCTTTTCTGTTATTCTTTTTTATCTTATTGCATTGTGAAGTTAAGAAATAGGCCTGAGATATTGTGTGGTCTCTTGGGTTCTTAGAAGGAACTAACCCCAGGCTTTAGATTTATTTTTTTCTCTTATTCTTTCCTTACATCTGTACTCTTACCATTGAAATTATGGGTACTGATAGTTAAGTTACTCAACAAATGTTTACGTTAGATGAGTATTAAAGTGTTTTAAACCATTGTTCATTATGAAACATGCATGCATAATTATTTATAGTCATGATTTGTATATTCATAAATTTATCTGTGCTTTTAATTACTTAGAAAAAAGAAAGTGAGTGTCTGCAATTAAAAATTTTGGTGCTTCGAAATGAACTGGAAAGACAAAAGAAAGCTCTGGGCCGGGAGGCGGCACTACTGCAGAAGCAGCAAGTTGCACTGCGGGACAAAGGTAAGTCAGAACACCTTACACAGGGTCCGACCTCCATATTTACGTCTCCCTTCCTCCTTCCAAGGCTCAGATAGTCATCTTTACATAAATGTGCTGGTAGAACTTAACGATTTTTGAAGTATTTCAAAGTCGATTCATACATAAAAATGTACAAATACATGCACACATACTGTATTTCAAATTTCCAAGTGAACACATCTATATTAGCAGAATCTTGATCAAGAAACAGAGCATTACAAGGACCCTGGAATCTCAGAAGCTTCCTCATAATCCCTTCCATTCTGTACATCTCCGGCCAGACTAACTTCTGCCTTATTATACCAAAGATTGTTGGGTTATTGTCTTTTTGTAAAGATTTTATTTATCTATTTTTAGAGAGATGGGGAGGGAGGAAAGAAACATTGATGCATGAGAGAAATATTGATCGGCTGCCTCTTGCAAGCCACCAACTGGGGACCTGGCCTGCAACCCAAGCATGTGCCCTGAGCAGAACTGAATCAGCAACTCCCCAGATGTCCAGTCCACTGAGCCGCAACAGTCAGGGCCAGATATTGGTTTTGCGTACTTTTGAGCTTTATACAAATAGAAACATATAATACATACATTTATGCGTTGGCTTTAGTTCAACATTGGTTTGTAAAATTCATTTCTACCTGCATGTAATGTAGTTTTAGTTTATTCTTACTGCCAGTAGTGTTCCATTGTATGCACATGAATTTGCTCTTGCTTTTGGCATTTCAGTAGTTTCTAGTTTAGGACGAGTACAGATATTGCTTCATGAACGTTATAGCACATGTTTCTTAATGAAGATTGTTTTCTTTCTTTTTTTTCTTTTTTTTGTTTGCATTTCTGTTGGTTATAAATCTAGGAGCAGAATTACATGGTAATGGGATATGCATATCTTTAGCTTTCGCAAATTGTGTCCAGAGGTTTCCAAAGTGGTTTTGCCAGTTCACCTCCTTTCCATCCAGCAGTGTATGGGGTCTTTTGTCCTCCTGGTCAGTGTCTGGTACTTCCTGTCTTTTGTATTTTAGCCTTTCCATTAAGTATGTTGTAGTATCTCCTTGCAGTTTTAATTTTAATTTCCCTGAAGACTAATGAAGTTGAACACTATTTCATATGTTTCTTCCTGATTGGGATCTACTCCTTTGTGAAGTAGCTGTTGAAGTCTTTGCCCCATATTTTTATTGGCTTGATAATTTTTTTGATAGGAGTTCTTCATATATAATGGATATGGGTTCTTTGTTTGAATATGCTTTAAACATATATTCTCCCATTCTGTTGCTTACTAGTTCATTCTTTAATGATACCTTTACATGAACTGAAGTTCCATTATATCAGTTTTTTAAAAAAAATATTTAAGGCTTTTTGAAACCATTTTAGGAAATTGTTGCCTATTTTAATGTCATGGAGATGTTCCTCTATGGTTTCTCTTAAGTGCTTTACTATTGTACTTCTTGTATTTATATTTATAATTGATCAGGGATTGATTTTGTGTGTGTGATGTAAAGTAAGAGTCAGGATTCATTTTTTTCATGTAGATGGTCACTGGAGCCAGCACTGTCTGTTAGAGACGTCCTTTCTCCACTGCACCACAGTGTCACTTTTGTCATAGCCAGATGACTGTGTGCTTGCACATCTGTTACAGGATCCTCTGTTCTGGTCCTTTGATCTATTTTTTCTATTCTTTCGCCTTTATCTCAGTGTTTTAATTTTTCTCATGTTATAATTGGTCTTGCTATCAAAGTTCTGCTTAGTTTTTCTTCAAGATTACCTTCGTTGTTTTTGTGCTGTTGCATTTTCATATGAATTTCATGCAGAAAGGAAAATCTTGCTAGGATTTTTAGTGGGACTACATTTAATATGTTTATCAATACAGTTGGGGGTTAATAGATGTCTGCAATGCATCTTCTAAAACCAGGGAATGGTACATGCCTTTATTAGATCTTTGTAAGACACTATTGAAATTAACTAACTAGTATATTGATGTTTCTCATGATTTGAATTTCTTTCTTTCTTTTGATGTTTTATGATACTATGGTAAATATCTTTAAATTTTACTTTCTACTTGTTGATATTTAGAAATACAATTGATTTTTTTCAATGGTACTGATTTTCATTATATGTGCAAAGACAAATTAGCAGTTGCTAATATTAGGGTCATGGCCCTGTAGCTTTAGCTCTAGCTCTGGTTATTTATTTACTTACATTGTAAGTCAGTTATATTTATAAATAAATCTAATATTTAATGATCTTGAGCCAAGTTAAAATATTTTAAAAGCATTTGAGCCTCTGGTATTGGTACATTTGAAGGAGAAAAGTGTATTTTTCACTTTGCAGCTTTGATGTATGTGTGTGCTAGCAATAGTGAAATGATTTGCTAATATGAATATTACCAATGACTTCTTACATATTAAGACTTTTCTTTGGCACTTGGTGCTCATCTAGGCACTTGGTTCTTAGCCCAAGAGCTCAGTTAAGATACAAAGTCAGTAGTATATGATATTTAATCTTTGCTACTGATTTTCCTGAATGACCATAAAGGAATTACTTAGCTTCTGCATCTTTTTTACACATCTGTGCAGTAAGGATAGCTAGCAGCTCATAATATTGCCACAGGGATTAATTTGTGTAAACATTTGGGAAGAAACCAGGTGCCTGTTATATATTTTATATTTTTGTTTATAAAAATTATTGCAGTGGGATGATTTATTGGAAAGAGCAAAAAAGATAATTTTTATCCATGCTGCTGAGTGGCCACATAACTCTGAGGGCCTCATTAGTCCATAACCATAAAGTTTCCCGTTCCCACCCCTCAGAGGCATTGGCTCTCAACTTGTGGTCTACAGCAACTTCCAGCTGGGTCGCGGGCTGATCTTTTCAGTATTAATGTTTATTAATGTATATATTTTCATTTCTGGTGGATATTAGTAGTTTAACTTATGATGTTTAATAAAAACCAGATTTCCCCTCATTAGTGTCTGAAGCTGGATAACCTTTCTATTGAATAGCTGCGTGTGGGTTTACTGCGTCTCGTGCCCTGACGTCACCCCGCAATCTTTGAGAAGCACCAACACTCTGTCTAAATTAGTTTGCTTGAAATTTGGTTTAGAAAAGGGTATGAAACATTGATCCTGAGGAAATATGGTTAGTAGAACCTAAGTAAATTTTATAAATGTTGATAAAATCTGAGAACTCCTCAGTGGTGCCTGCAGAGTGATACTAACTTTATAAAAGCAGAATTCCCTAGTCTTTGTAGGAAGAAGCTACTTTTTAATGCAGTTGGGGTCTTCATAGTAACAGTAACGCGTGTAGTACTGTATAGTTAGAAAGTGCTCACACGCAGATGATCGCAGTTTATCCTTAAAGCATTCCTGAAAGCTAAGAATGGCAAATATATCACCTTCTTTTCACATACAGGATGCTGAGAAGGTGAGTGGCCAGCTACAGACAGACAGACAGACAGAAACACAGTTGAGATGTAGACCCAGACTTCCTGTCTCCAAGTTCTGTACTTTTCTCACTATTCCATACTATTTAAAACTTTGCAAAATATACCTATTTGGATCTTGCATAAATCCTGTGAAGCAGATAACTTATTGAGATCCTGTAATATGCTAGATATTTCACTTAAAGTATATCATTTAATTCTTAAGATGTCCTAGAGATAATAATTTTCACCTCCTTTTTCCTGGGGTGAAAGAACTGGGACTCAGACATTTCCCAGTGTCACACAAATAAGTGACGGATCCAAACTCAGGTTTAGGTTTCTTTGATTCCAAAGCCTGTCTTGTTTCTACTAAATAAAATATCATTATTCCTTTCTCGAGTATGTGTCCAACATATAAACGGATGGTTCGCTAGTTTTCCATTTGGGCTGTGGACTTACAGGTGGAGGACGTTGTTCTGCTCTGTTTGTTTTTATTAACAGGATGGGTGAAGTGGATTTTCTCCAGTAATTTCTTTGATTAGGTTTCATCTTAGTTAAGAGATTGGAATCGAAGATCTGCCATCCTCTCAGTCTGTCCTTAGACAAGTCATTCAGCTTTTTTGGACATAGTTTCTCTGCACAAACCAAACAAAAGTTTGAATTTTATAGTCAAGATTTCTTACAGCTCTTTCGGTTTTAGTTGTCTCAGGAGGGTACGGGCAGAAAGATGGGGATTAGTTCACCTTTTTTACGAGTCTCTTTATTTCTCAAAGTTTAATAACAGTGATATACTTCCCACCAATGAAAGATGGAAAAAAAATTCTCTGACCCAAGTGTGTCTATAAATGCTATTTGTTAACTGAGAAGTCATTTGATGGGATCCACCCCTTGGAATTCTGTAACTAGCTTTATTCAATTCCTGTGCTACAGATTCTTTCATTTGTTTTGGTGAACAAGTGCAAAGCAAATACATTGGTTTAGTGACATCGTGTGCAAACGATGTAAGATTTCATTGCTCAGATTTGGAGGAAGAAATTCCTCTTGGTAATTCCAACGAATGAAAAGTTTTGATTTTTTTATTGCCAAAATAACAAATGTTTTATATGCTGTTCCCAACAGTTATGATTTCTTTTTGCCATTTTATAATAAAGTTTAGTAATGAAGGTCAACTATATATCTAGTTTGTTCTATTTGATTAGCTTCTGTCTTGGTCAATAAATTATTGTGTTCTTTTAGCCTGCATCTCAAATAAAAGATGAATCACACAGTATATTTACATTGGTATTTAAAGTTTCTGTCAAAAGTCCTAGATTTTTATTTGAAGTTATAAAGATATTTTATTTAGTATTATGTAATAACTTTCTTCTTTTAGGTCCTAAGGTCACAAATTGAAAAAATTACATCTCACAGATTTTATAATTCAAGATATACGTATTTGAAATGATGGTAAAATTTAAATTTTATTAGTCTGTGTGTGTGTTCTGCTTTTTTATAGCCATCTGACAGCAGTTCCTAAACAGACTTCCTTCAAAATTATTACTATCTGTCTTTCAAACGTTTTTTGTGCCTGAGGACAATTTTCCCCTGGAATTTGTGCTATTAAAGTTTCCTTACTTTCAGCTATTGGCATTGTATGCAGCTTGTGAAAGGCAGTGAAAGCCAGACAACTTGGTGGTTGTGAGAGTAAATTTGGGTCCTAAGTAAACCTCAGATTCTCTTCTCAGAATGATTCATTTTTTATATATTTGTAATAATTTATTCCTGTAAAATCTCGAGTGGATTATAGGGAAGTCAAATTATCATATTTTAATCTCCCTCTTTTGCCATGGAAGGTATAAATGTGTAGAAATAAGACACCTAACAGAATTTTACTTTGGTTTGCCAGCATTTTTTCTCTTCTTACTCCCCCAAAACATTGCAAGTGACATTTGCAAAAAACGCGTTTACAACCAGAGGGTTCCGCAGAGGAGTAAACAGAGATCATCAGGCAGGTAAAGGAAGTGGGAAGAGCATCAGGTGTGTGTGTGTGTGAGGGTGTGCCTTCATCGGCTCTTTATCCATCTTTTGTGGAACCCCTACGAACAACCGGGCGCTGTGTACGAGGTCAGAATCAGAGTGACGGGTGTGGTAACTGTAGGACAGAGAGATGTAGCAGGTGCTATAGCAACACAGGAGGTGAGCATCTGAAAATCAGCACACCGGATGAAAGGGGCGACAGGCGGAGTCTGGAAGAATATGTAATAGATGGCTAGGTGGGGGAGAAGGTAGGACTTTCCAGGTAAAGGGAACACTTTATTAGGAGACATGGAAGTAAATTACAGAATTGCAGGTAATTTCAGTAAAACTAAGGAGACATTTGAGTCAAGGTCCATAGGAGTCTAGAAAGCTAAAGAATGACCTAATTATAAAGGAAGTTTATGTTGAAAGATTTGCAGATCTGTTTAAATAAGCAAGTTTTTCAAAGACAAAAAGTTGGTAGGACTGTTTTCATGACTACAATATAAAACGGAGATTAGCTGTGACTGGGTAGCTCAGTTGGTTGGAGCGTTGTCCTGATACACCAAGTTTGTAGGTTTGATCCCCAGCCAGGGCACATACAAGAATCAACCAATGAATGCATAAATAAGTGGAACAACAAATCAATGTCTCTCTCTCAAATCAATAAAATTAAAAAATAAATAAATAGCATGTACATTAGATGTACATTTTAGAAAATCCTCTTCGAGGAGTTGAGGATAGAGAATTTTCATTTAGTGAGTTACTACAGTAATCTAAGAAATGCACAATTAAAATCTAAACAGAACAGGGATGCAAAGGGAGGAGGGAGTGCGTGTGGGTACAAAAGACATTCAGATGGTAGACTGCGGGAGGCCATTTTACAGAGGCCGCTCGGAAAAGGTTTGCTCGAGGAGCTCAGTCCGATAGGATAAGAATTTCTGGAGTACCACCTGAGGGAACAGAAGGAAAAAGGCCCGAACATAGGAAGGACCTGGACTACAGAATGGGAAGGAGGCCACTGTCCCTGGAACATAATCTGTTAGGAAGGAATTAGTATGAAGTGGGGTTGGGGTGAGAAGGAATTCAGAATATAAATGAAGATGGTGGCTTTATCACTGACCAGGAGGAGAAGGCTGAGAAGCTGGCAGAGGTGCGAGCGAGTTTACACATTGGGCAGTGAGTAGGACTAGGAAAGAATCCCATTGTTTCTGGGTAGTACGGGCTAAGGCGGTTATATACTGGATTTAGGGGAGGTTGAAGGATTTAGGGTAATGTGTGGCGTAGTCCTCGCCAAGAGTGGGGAAGCACGCTAATGAGGAAATTGTAGAATTTCTGGGCAGTGTGCTTATTTGTGCTTTGTCGTTATTACTGTTAAAGCAAAATCAGTCGTGTCACTTACGTAATTTTCTCCACCCACTTGGAGCTTCCTGGGGGTAGGCTGAGAGGCAGACACTGAATAAAAGTGAAATTATCCCCGTTTTACAGATGAGGAAAATGAAGTTCAAAGAAGTTGAGACTGGTCTAGAACCCTGAAAGTAGCATAGGTAGGATTTTAACCCAAATCTTTCCGATTTCCTGAGTTGATGGGCTTTTCAGTCTAGTGCACGGCCTCCCCCAGGCTCTGCCTGTTGTATTTACGCACTGAAATTAGATCTGACCTTTATAGCTGTCAAGCCAATTGTGTAGAGTTATGCAAAGTATCATTTGCTTCTCATTTCTGTTATAAGGAAGTGCGTATATCAGTTCTTTAGGGAGAAAAAAATCTTCTCTTGGCACTGAATTCTGAAAGGAATTTAGCATGCAGTTTCTTATGTGCTAGATATTAAATATCATAATGAAATACAGTCAATTGCAATTTTGCCAAAGTTACAATAAGAACTATCTATTAACCCTTGAGAAAGGCAACATCATAAATCATAGAACAGAAAAGACATTTCTGCAGGGAGGGGAAACTAAAATAGGCGAAGATTATTGCTTTTTGGTCATCTGACTTGATGTAGAAAATACAGAAGAAGGACAGTTTATTGGTTTTAACTGTAATTTTTGACAGGGGCTGGCCATTGGCCAGTCTGAGACCAAACTCCATTGAGAGAGAAGCTATAAAAGCTGTATTTTGTTTTGTTGATGGAAGCAAAATTCGTATTTCCTAGCTTTAGATTTACAGGAGACAGCATTGATGTTGGTTATTCAAATTAAAGTGCTCGACTTCAGTTCTTGCTGAACAGAGAGGCCATCTCAACAGTGTGGGACATTGGTGTGATCAGGGCCAGGCATTTCAGAAAGCAATTTTGGAATACTGTACAAGAACACATGCATTTTCTTTCCCTCCCCCAATGACCCATTGATACGATAGTAAAGAAAGGTGCATAAAGAATGAATCTGCGGTGATAGAATAAAAGAAGGCGTCATCAGAATAGCAAAGATTTCGACACAGGTCTCAATGACACAGAGTAGATAGGATTGTACTGAAGAATAAGCTAGAGCAGAGGAAAGCCACGCCTGGAACTCCCACGGGGAAGGCCGCAGTGGGGCTTTCTGGTAGGGCTCTCAGAGGCCTCAGCCTGAAATTGAGGAGGAATGGTGGAGCAGTAATTAGAGAAGCGGGACTTACTGCCCCATTCTCTGTCCTCTAGGAATTTAGAGTAACTTCCTATAACATTCACTCCAATTGCTTTTAAATGTGATGGATTCTTGACCTGGTGAGGTCCCGTGGTGTGAGTGTTTGGCGTATAAAGGTGGAGCAGAGCCTGACTGTAGACATTTACAACCCACCCAGAGAGAAAGCATGAAAGGCGGCCCTACTTAAGAATGAAATAACCTAAATTTATACAATCCCAAAGTAAAGTTCTCTTATTTGACAGTTGTGATGATTTGAAGTAAAGGTACTACGTTCTTTCAACATACACACTCTGAAGGAAAGCCTGATTGTTAACAGGACCTGCCACTTACACTGAGCTGGCACTCCGGAGTGAAGCCTTTTATACAAATCTTTATAGTGACAAAGGAAAGCGGCATTACCTATACTGTTCTACCTAATCATGTATTTATGGGTTTGAAGAGAAAAACAAGGGTTATCATATGTTTGAGGGAAACAGTATGAATGAGAACAAATTGGACAAAGAGAAACGCTGACCCAAAACAAAATACAGAGATCAGAGAACAGTTTTAAAACCCTCAAATTAATATCCTCAGATTTGATTTCCAGCCTCTGCCTAGGATGTAGAAAGTTGTGCGGAGCTTCACTTCTACCCTAATAACAAGAGAAAGCTGAATGATGTACAAAATCTTAGCTCTTCTTGACTCTGTCAGAGAACTAAGATTGCTGGGCAACCAAGTTACCTGATATGTAGGAAAGATGGGCATCTCCAAGTAGAGGCAGGATGTGAGGTAGAGCAAGGGGAGAAATTGGGGACACTGTATACAAGGTAGAATGATTCAGCAATAGTTTTGATCAAATTGCTGGTCCCTATTGTGTGCTGCTCCGAGACTGTAGCAGCTATAAGGCGGTTCACACCTGCTCTCAGTTTATTCTGCATGGACCTAACTCACAGGTTCACAACAAAGACTGGAGGCAAAGCAGAAAATTGTGTAAAGTCTCCCTTGGTGGCGTAGGTCTGGAGGAGAGAAGTGGATGCTGTTGCAAGAAAGTCATACCCTTCTTCCCTAAGAACAGAAGCATTAAGCCTCTGGGGAAGAGCCTGCAAACCCTGCAGTCCCCAGGGCATAGGAGAGAACCTTTTGTGTCTGCCAGAAGAAAAAGTAAAAAACCACTGCCCTTGGCGATGGGGCAAGAAGTGTGTTGAACCTAGACTATTAGAAATCTCCTATCCTTAGGGGAAGGAGAATATTACTGAGAAAGTCTTACCTTGATAGACAGGGACACAGGGTAAGCCTGGCTCACTCAGGACAGCAGAGAGACTCCCTACCCTACTCCCCAGCTGGGCCAGAAAGCACCAAATAACAAGCCACAGTAGTTAAGCACTAGAGGAGAGGCAAGAGCATGGTGAAACAGCCTTACCTAGGTACAGGTTAACCTGGAATACCTAAATCGGAGGACAGAACAGCATCATTGAAAAAAGACAGCCTCCAGCAAACCATCTCTACCACCACCACTGCTACCAAAAAGGAAAAGTTAAAAGAAATTTGAAGGTTGTGGTACACTCAAGGTAACCATGGCAGCAACACAACCCAAATACAGCTGAGTTGCTGACTCTACGGACTCAACCCCTAAATTAAAAGTAGAAGAAAAAGCTTACCCTTTTCTTTGTTGCCCTGAAAATGCTGTTCAGGATTCAAGCAAAAGTTTTGAGACAAAATGAGCAAAACAAAAAACCATCATTACCGCCCTTACCACCACCACCCAACAGCAAAACGTTGTCAAGAGAAGAATGAACAGAAAAAGTCTCAGAAATGACTCAGGTGTTGGGACTATCAGAGAGGGAATTTAAAGTAACTATGATTAATGTGCTTCAGGTGTTTGTGGAAATGTGGCTAGCTTACACAAACATATGGTCAGTTTCAGCTGAGAGATGAAAACTATAAGCAACAGTCTATTGGACATACTGTAAGTAGTAAAACACAGTACCAGGGATAAAGAATGCTTTTGACAGATTCATCAGTAGATTTGACACAACTGAGGAAAGAATCATTGAACTTGAAGATGGGTCACAGAAATTATCCAATGTGAAGCTCGAAGTGACTCTTTCAGATAAAACTAAGATAATTCATTGTCAACACTCCTACACCTCAAGAAATGTGAAAGGAAGCCCTCCAGCAGAAGGAATATGATACCAGACAGAAACAGGCTCTACACACACAAAATGAGATTTCTGGAAGTGGTTGGAATGAAAGTATTATAAAGCCATTTTTTCCTTATTTTCATTGCTCTAAAAGATATTTGGCTTTTTAATATACAAATAGCAATGTTTTGGGGTTAATAACATGCAAAAAGTAAAATATGTGAAGAATTTTAAGAGTGAGAAAGGGAAGAATTAGGGGGGTACTATTTTCGTGTTTTTACACTCTACATGAATTGTATAATATTTGAAGGTAGACTTTATTTTTTTTTAAGATTTTATTTGTTTATTTTAGGGTGGGGAAGGGAGGGAGAAAGAGAGGGAGAGAAACATCAATGTGTGGTTGCCTCTCATGCGCCCCTTGTTGGGGACCTGACCTGCCACCCAGGCATGTGCCCTGACTGGGAATCGAACCTGTGACCCTTTGGTTTGCAGGCCAGTGCTCAATCCACGGAGCCACACCAGCCAGGGTGAAGGTAGACTTTATTAATTAAAGTTATATATTCTAAACTCTGGGGCAACCATAGAAAAGTTTAAAATGGAGTTAAGAATGAGCCAATAGGAAGGAAGAGGGAATCATTAAAAAATCCAAAACGTAAAGAGGGATAAAGGAACAAAGAGTAGGTGGAACATGTAGACAACAACTAGCAAATGGTAGGCTTTACTCTAAACCTGTCAATGACTGTATTAAGTGTAAATGGTCTAAATACTTCAATTAAAAAATAGAGATTGTTCAGATTTTATATGAAAAAAGGCTTAACCAAATGCTACCAACAAGAAACCCACTTTTAATATAAAGACTTAGGTAGATTAAAGGTAAAAGAATGGAAAAAGTACAAAGTGCCAGTACTAAGCAAAAGAAGACTGGAGTGGCTATGTGCAGGGAGGGGCAAATGTGGGTTTACTGTTGTGAATATGCAAAACACAGCTTATTCTTGTATTATTATTTATTAATTATTGTATTATTTTTCATGTGAACAACTGTAAACGTACTTTTGCCCCAACCTGTAAATGTCAGGCATGGTAGCCTTTTGAATAGAGTATTACCTACAATAAAGATGGATATCAGAATATTGTGAAGAGATCAGTTCATGAAAAGACATAACAATTCTAAATGTGTATGAGTGCAACAGTAGGATGTATATGTATATATATGTATATGGTATCTACATGTATATCAAACACTAATAGAAATGAAAGGAGAAATAGCCAGATGCACAAGCATAGATGAAGCACCGCATTCATCTCAGTAATACATAGAATCAGTAGAGAGAAAATCAGTAAGGATAGAAGACCTTAACAGCACTATCAGCTAACTTGACCTAGTTGGCAGTATACCACTCCACTGAACACCAAAGAATATACTTTTTTTTTCTAAGTACATGGGAACATTCAGTTAGGTCACTTTTTGTATAATAAAACAAATACAGAAGAATCAGAATAATACACAGTATGGTCCCTCACCAAAACAGAAATAGACTAGAAATCACTCCACAGAAAAATACCTGAAAAATTCCAAGTATTTGGAAATTTACAACAAGCACATCTATATAAATCATGGATGAAATAACAAGGAAAATTGGAAAATCATTTGAACTGAATGAAAATGAAACTATAACATCAATATTTGAAGGGATGCAAACTTAGGGGAAATTTATATTATTTGATGCTTACAATAGAAAAGAAGAAAGGTCTTCAATCAATAATCTAACTGTGTGTTTTAACAACTAGAAAAGAAGAGCAAATTAAACCCAAATCAAACAGGAAGAAAATAATCAAGGGCAGAAATGATTGAAATCGCAAACAAACAAAAAAAAGAGTAAAGACTATCAATGAAACCAAAAGGTGTTCATTGAAAAGATCAATAAAATTGACAAGCCTTTAGCCAGACTGACCAAATAAAAAGAGAAAGCACAAATTACCAATATCAGGAATGAGAGAGGAAACACCACTACAGATCCTAGAGAAATTAAAATGATAAATAATATTTTGAATAACACATGGTAGCATGTCAGAAGGACACTGGAGCAAGGCTGGGGAGAGTTCCACTGACCAAGTCTAGGACCACTTGAGCACGAAAATAATTCTATAAAGTAATGAATTATAACTCATTGAACATTAAAATGGAATTTATGGTTCGGTATTCATAATAGATTGCTAATGGAGAAGGGAAGTCTCTTGCTTAGAGAAGAATGCTGAATGGTGACGGATAAATATGGAGGGAGTACTGGAGTTGGAATGTTATTACTTTGCAACCATAGTAAAGATTGATTCAAAGAGAAGACACTGATCAGTGTTAACTTTGGGTAGGCATTTAGATGAAAAGCAGGACGTATGCATGGTCTTCAAGATGGACATCAGTGATATGTGATGTCCTTAGACGTACACAACACCAATCAGGGAGTATTCAGGCGGTGATATGTAACCTGAACAACATCTACAGAGACTGAGTACACCATTGCCTCATTATGACAATCATTCTCCTTAAGATGTGACTTTTGGAATTTAGGTTAAGTTTTCTGAGGTATCTTCAAATACTTAGCTCTTCTCTGGATGAGTCCAGCTGAACCAAACTCACTCAGTTTTGTTCCAGAGCCCACCTGTAACCAGTGAGGTGTGTTACCTCTGACAGAAATGAACCTGATGTGTTTTGAAAAGATGGTGCCAATGTGCACCCTGAAGCCTGTGGAAAACCGCAGCCTCTCAGGTGACACCGCTTTCTGGGTTTGGGTCTACTCTTTAACTTTTTATTTAGAAATCATCTAAGACTTACAGAAAAGTTATAAGAATAAGAAGGGTACAGTGATCACCTATGCTCTTCATCCAGATTTACCTATGGTTAGCGTTTTACCTTGTATGTTAGCTGGCTAATATATTTTTTAAATTAAATTTTTCTTTTTTCACTCTACAAGGGTATTTTTCCCTCTGTCTCTCTTTTGGTTATGTGATACATTCTAGAGAGTCTTCAGAACTGGGGGGGGATACATACATTTGCATTTCGAGGCCCAGATCTGTCTTGCCCCTATGCGTGGTTTCACCAGCGGTGTTATAATCGAAGCAGCCTAATGTATCTGTGAATGATAATACTGTGAAGAATTTGTGTGCATTCTGGTAAAAAGTACGTGTTGTGGGGGGTGGAGGTTGTCAACTTAAATGTCTTCTGAATTCATTGCGGGTGAAGATTTGGGGAGGAATTATATGGGGGCTAAAGAAGATAAGTGGTGTTCTTTGATTAGGTTCTGTTTTAGAGGCGGAGCTGGTCATTTAAGTACAGTTGAGAAAGAAAAGCAGGGTGCTTAGAACTATGTTGATAAAATTCCTCGGGATGGTAAATTTAGTGCTAACCTGCAAACTCCTTTGGTCAATTAATCTACTTGCTCCTCCCTATAGGAGATGTGCAGTAGAGTTTAAGGTACCCTTTTCTATTGGATCCTAGTTCATGAAATGGAACACCTTTGTGGGACATAGAACCTAGGGTATCAGGGTCTAAGAATGCTTCTCTGTGCCTCAGGGCTGCTGGGATTATCAGGCCTGGAGCATCAAGAATGTAAGACTCTCTCACTTTCTTAGAGTAGAAAGATGTAAAAGGATTTTATGATCACATAAATAGACATGGAAGTTCCAAAACTTGATATAAGTACAAAAACCAGGCCTATTAACACAAATATTAATCATTGCAGTGCTAAAGCAAACACTTAAAGGAAATTAAATGTCCTGTAATGGGATTAAGCTCTGGCGTATCAGAATGTGGAATATTCACATAATTCACATCCATGGAGTTGAATTTTATACAACCATTAAACATTATAACTCAGACTACCTGTCAACATGTAAAAATGCTTGTGACATAATGTGGAAAAACCAGAATATACATTTCTTGCACACTGTGATTGTAACTAAAACTACTTATACTTATGAATAAGGTAAAGTACATAAAAACTATTTACATTTATGAAGTATATTGTAGTACTCAAATACAGGTAATTTTTCCTGCTCTACTTTTTATATTTTTAGTAACGTTGCTCTGTAGCATTTTTGGTTGAACAGAAATTAACCTCTTTTTAAAAAGATGAACTTTATCCATCAGAGCAGTTTTAGACTCACAGCAAAACTGGCCCCCACGTAGGTACAGCCTCCCCAGGGCTAGCATCCCCCACCAGAGACGTACATTTGTCACAGTTGATGAATCTTTGGTGAATCATCGTTAACATCCAGAGTCCATAGCCAGTGTTTTCAAACATGAAGTTGTTTGAATTATGAAATCTCACCAAGGTTTATTGGTCAGCAATCCAGAACTCTGTAGGCAGGTAATCTTAGACTCTTACTCTTTGACACCTGCTAGAGGCGGGACTTTTATAAAAATTGAACCAATGGGTAAATTTATTCTAGTTAATCCCCCTGGAAGGCCTCTGTACTCAAGCCACTTTGCCTTTTAGCTCTTTATTTCCCTCTCATAGTCAGGGGACTGGGCTGTGCCTGTTGGTGGTGATTGAGCTTCTCTCTCTGCACTGTTACATCAGAAATTGTCTTCTTCCATCTCTCTCTAGGAAGTACATTTTCAGCTGAGCACCTTAAGCTTCAACTCCAGAAGGAATCCTTAAATGAGTTGAGGAAAGACTGTACTGCGAAAAGGTAAATGAAACTCAGAATAATTGCTGTGAGTGTTGAGTTTACTTTGAGGATAGGGTTTGGAAAACTAGGACTCTTTAAAAGTCTCTTTTACTAATTTATATTCCACACAGCTCAATGCCATATTCATTTTTTCAACAAATATTTATTAAGCACTTACTGTGAGTCATGCACTGCGCTACAAGTAGTTCTTAGAGCTCCTGATATATACTGTAATCAGAAAGGAGAACACTGTTCTTCTAGTTTTCAAGGCTAAGTACCATGGCGTGATGTTTGAATTTTCTCCTCTTCTTGTCTTCCACACGTAGTGTAGTTTACCCTTTTTTCCATCGGTAACTTCTTTAGATTTACTCCTCTTTAGTGTTAGTTCCTTTGAATCACTGCAACAGCTCCTAGATTATCTCTGTGACTCATTCTCTCAGTCTTTGCAGTTTACCTTCCATGCTGCTATCAAATCTCTCCTCTTAAAACACTATTTTTACCGTAATTTTTTCTCTTCTTGAAGAGCCCATGGTGTTGTTTTGCTTAACTTTCAAATAACCTTCAATAAATTGCCACTATACAGCTGTAGCTAAATTCAGTTACTCCCCAACATTCACTTAACAAATATAATGGGTTTTCTGCTTGTTTTTTCCAACACATGCTTAATTTGTTGCCTCCTCCGGTCTCATTTTTTTATTCCAGGGAGGTCATTTCATCCTACATTTTCTTTCAGAAAACCTTAGCAATTGAGGATTCAAAAACATTAGACCTTAGAAAGGACCTTGGATTTCATCTAGTCTAATCCTCTCGCTTTGCAGATAGGAAAGCAAGGCTCTGGGGAGTTACTCCTTGTCCAGCCCGCGAGGAAAGCAGAACTGGACCCCTGAACACCTTTGGCACCATTTGCATTAAATTGCACCACTACATTTATGTTCTATTTTGACCTACAACTTCTCCTAAATTCCTTTTTTTTTTTCCTTAAAATTGTTAACACAGTTGAGCAGGTAATTTGTTCTGCAGGTATTTCATCTGTTGTTTATGTTTCTGAAGTGGTTCAGGAAGTGCTGCATCATCTCATGCCACAGCTTTTTTGCTTGTTTGTTCTTTTCTTTTGTTATTTTTCTAACATGGCAGCAGGTTTTTTTGAGGTAGTTACAACATGTAGGTATAAGTGAAAAATAAGATACCTTTTGAGCTACTACCATATGGATATTTCCTGAAATCAAATGGCATCAGATTAAGTGAGGCATTGGTTAGCTTACTGATCTTCTTTAAATCTTGTTTCCTTGTTTGTAAAATGGGTATAATAGTATCAACCTAATAGTGTTGTTAGAATAATTAGGTAAAGCCATTTGTAAAGCTTCTAGATACGTACAATAGTAGGTGCTCAGTCAATGGTGATTTGTACCCTTTACATCTCTTATCCTGGTGCTGAACCCACACACGATAGGCCTCAGCATATTTATCAGTGAAGAGATAGGTCAGGACTTAGGTTAGATACTATCCTTGCCTCTGCTTCTAAGTTTCTGTGGCCTACTGCAGAGCATGCGATCTTTTTCCGTGTCAGTTGTGTGGAAATAAGTATTTGAAAGTATGTAAGCATATTCTTTAACAATGAATTTTTTTCTCTCCTCATTAGAGAACTCTTTCTGAAGACTAATGCTCAGTTGACTATTCGCTGCAGGCAGTTACTGTCTGAGCTTTCCTACATTTACCCCATTGATTTGGTAAGTTTCACATTTTTTGAAAAAAATTTTTTTTTTAAAGATGATTTCTATTTGAGATTTTGTCTCAATGAAAAACTCATTGCTCTAGTTTTAGTCATATGCTCTGTCATGGTTTCATTCAGGAGCTAATACCTGCTTTAAAAGTAGATTTAGACTTAGTTGGTATTAGGTTCCACCGTTTGATTTTTTATACCAATTTGTTGGAGGGATACACTCATTTTCATCTGAAAGAATACCAAATTATTTTGGGTTTCTTTAGGATCTTTCCACTCAGCCACATTATCAACTACAATATTTTCTGACACATAAATGCAGATGCATGTGCCCTGCTTTAAAAATGTAACCGCTGATTAATTTATATTTATTAGTATTACTTCAGATATTCCTCTCAGAATGTTAAGTTTTTAAATTTAGTTTCTTTGAGTAAATGCATAAAGTAAAACTTTAATAAAGCTGATTAGATTGTTTCTTAGAGAACCAGATCTGCTAACTTTGATGGTTTTTTTAAAATGAAAACACAAATTTTTAGTTTAAAAGACTAATTTTCTCAAAGGAAAGTTAATAGGATTTTAGGTTCCTCATAGAATCCTGTTAATTTTATTTAAAATTTTTCATTTATAGGTATGAATAGGTCAAAGGATATTTTTATGATAAAAATTTTACATGGCTTGTTGCTTAGATATGATGTAGAAATTTCAAGTATAATGTAGAAAATTATAGAAAAATCCAAGTATATATAAATGTAGAGATAGTAGCATAATGAATTATCATCCAGCTTCAACAATTATGGTAATATTTTAAGTCTAAAACAGTATTTAAAAAAAATTTTTTTTTAATTTATTCATTTTTAGACAGGGGGGAAGAGAAGGAGAAAGAGAGGGAGAGAAATATCAATGTGTGGTTGCCTCTCGTGCGCCCCACACTAGGGACCCGGGCCGCAACCCAGGCATGTGCCCTGAGTGGGAATCGAACCAGCGACCCGTTGGTTCCCAGCCTGCACTCAATCCACTGAGCTACACCAGCCAGGGCTGAAACAGTATTATCTTTGAGTTAACAGTGACTTTGCTGAATTCTTTGAGATTTGACTTAGCATTTCTTTGCTTTACACATAAAAAGAGTTAATTTCATTTTTTGGTTATCTTCACAGAATGAACACAAGGATTATTTTGTGTGTGGTGTCAAGTTGCCCAATTCTGAGGACTTTCAAGGTATTTTATTTCTTTTTACTTCTGAAGATTTAGTGTCTATAGTAAGTATATGGGTATGTGGCAGGGAAGAAGAGAGATACCTTGAAATGTTGGTTTCCCCGCACTTTGCCCAGAAGGGTGTTTGCCCTTCTGTCCCTTCCCAGTTGTAAGTATGTAGGATCAGGTTCCCCGATGGGAGACTTAAAGGGATATTTGGTCTAATCATGGAAAAAAATTATTGAACTTCATATTTGAAATTTAAAAGAAAATAGTTTTTAAAAAGGCTTTAAGAAAATTAGACAGGGGTGTTCTTAAGAATACTAATAACCTCCCTATTCTTTGGTTAGATTTTCATGAAAAATATGTGTGTGGTTGGAAGCAGAACAACAAGCATTAATCTGTTCTGTTGTTATTTAGAAAATCACATTTCCACTAATGTGAAATATATTTGAAAATTTAATTTTGTGACATTCCCAGTACAACAGATTAACTTGTTGTTCTGTTATTTTTGTTCTTTTAATTAAAAAAATCATATTAACAATATCATAGACTATGATTCATAGTAATTGCTAAGTTTAAAACATTTTATTTTTCCTAGTCTCTTTACCAGGATGCCAAAGAAAACAACTTATTTTACTTGGCAATAAAAGTTTTTTGTTGGTTTTTTTTTTAAACTTTTTTGCAAAGTGAGTTTTTCCCCCTAGTCTAAACAATGCTTTGAGGCCTGTAAAATAGCTATATAGATTATTTTCAAAACTATCATGTTATCTATTTGGGAAGAAGTTTTTCAAGAATAGAGCACTCCAAATTTTCCAATTTTGATGGGGACTTTCTTCCAGTTCCCTGTAAAGGAAATGTTATTTATAATCCTTTAACATTTAAGACTGTTCTAATTTACCACCTCTACCGGCCTTCACAACAACCCTTCCAACAAGTAGCGGGCCGGGATGAAAGAAGAGCGCTGAAACAGGGGCAGGAAAACCGGTATCCACTCCTGGTTCACTTTCTAAAAACCATGTAATTGGGAGCAAGCCATCTAAACTTGGGTTGATCTCCTAATTAGTGGTATGAATGTATTAATTCATGTCCTGTGCATTTTGCATGACTGCTGTGAAGATTACCTCTGTAAAGCAAGACATTTTGTCTTATCTTTAATCCTCACATACGGAAGGTAGTATAATCTCATTTTACAATGTGTAAATGAGCTATTTAGTGACTTGCCAGAGACCATGGAGCCAGGTAATGCTCTAGCTGGGATTTGTCTGGTTCTCATTGTACAGCTTTCCTTCCAGGCTGTAAGTCGTACAGATGTGCTCTAGTGTTGACTTTAGGGAAAGTTATGGTGTCTTAAAACCCAAGGCACATCTTGTTCCCCATTCATCCATTTAACAAAGCTACTGAGTACCTTGAGCCGTGTGCCAGGTTCCAGGGATACAGAACATTCATTCATTGGAAAACGTATTAATTGAGCCAGGCACTGTGCTGAGTTTTGAGGATATGATGATGGAAAAAACAAATGTGTTCTCTCCTTTCACGGAGCATACACAGCCTATTGAGGCAATAAGTAATAAATAAGTATTTAATAAAAGAATATGCAATCATAGAAATATGGGAACCTACTTTAGATAAAGCAGACAACTATCTGAGGAGAAACATTTGACAGAAAATTTGAAAGCTGGAAGGAAATAACTATACCGCAGTTGTGGGGGAGCATTACTTAGAAGAGGGGACAGCAAGTAAAAAGGTCAGGATTGGAGAATGGGCTTGAAGTATCTTTAAAAAACTCACGGTGTTGGGGTCATGGGAGAAAAGCCCTGTATTTTGGGCAGTCATGTAATCTCTCAGAGCTTAATTTCTTCACCTGTAAAATGAGGTAATAGCTACATCTCCAGTTCATTGTGATGATGGTTTGAGATAACATTTGAAAATGCTTTCCATATAAAAGGTGCTCATATAAATGTAATTGAAATTTGTTGCATGAGAGAGGAAGGCAAGGGAGGAAAGAAGGACGGAAAAGAGCAGACGAGGCCTGGGCGGTCGGGGCACGGTGACCAAGGGGATGGGTCGTGTCGGAGGAGGTAGGAAAGGTCGGCCAAGGCTTGGGAAACTCCTGAAAGACTTTAAGATGGGATGATGTGAGCTGACAGATGTTTTTAAAAGTTACTCTGGCTGTAAATACAGAATGCTTTGAAGAGAGGCCATGAGGGAAGCAGGGATATCAGTCCCAGTGAACTGTCACCTTAATCCACTCTGGATGTTTCTTGATTCTGATTTTGTTTTCTTTGAAGTTGTTTCTTTCCTAGTTTTTTATAGCTTTTATCAGCTACCTGTGCTTTGTGTATACCCAGTGTACTGAATGAATTCTTCCTACTCTTTAAGAAGTAAGTTTAGCTTTTTAGTGCAGTTGCTAAAAGGTGAAATGGGAGATAAAATGAATCTTTTACTCTAGGCCCTATTCCCCCTGACTCCTAGGAAGCAGACATTTTAAGTAGCACCTAGGGCAGCACCGGACTTGACAACGTCACGTCAGCATTCGGCAAGGCCTTCCGCACACTAAGTTTGCCGAGTGCCCTGTGCGTGTGGCGCAGGGCCCACAACGATGACTAGGACATTGGTCCTGCCCAGTGAGGTTTCAGTCCCTGCGAGGCCGTCAAACCTGTAATCAAGCCAACACGAAATATCGGTTGAATTCATACTCTGTGTCAGGCACTTAGACATTTATAACCGGTATGGGGGCTCAGAAAAGTGGGAACAGTCCGTTCTAGAAGAAGGGACTCGGGAAAGCCTGGCTAGCAAAGATGATGGTTGAGGTGTCTTAAAAATGAAGCATTATTTCCATGGTGAAAGAAGGGTAGGAGGACATTTTTGGATTGGGTGAGTAGAAATATGGTAACATGAAATATGCACAGTGCAATCTTGGTTGTTAATTCTTCTGTGAGGCAAAGAATTACACTCTATTTTTTTTTAAGATAAGAAAATTGAGGCTCAGAGAGATCAGTTCATTTTTCCATAGATTCATACGAACCAGTGTCCGAACGCAAGTCATCCCTGGCCAGCCTGACGGGAAGGCCCATGTGGTTCCTGTCATGATGCAGTTTTCTCCCTTGTTTGGCGTAATTACCTCTTCTAGACTCCCAAAGCCATTTAGTGTTCTGTAGCAAAGGCATTGTTGGTGCGACTCTAGTGAAGGGATTCCAAACCGGTCATCGTGTGGTACTAATGAGACCATGCTGGGCTCTACTTCACATTGCATCGGTTGACAATACTGTTTGGGAAACTTCTCCACTGTGGCCCAAAATTTACTGTGTTCTTATAAATGGGTGAGTTACTGTAAGAGTATGTCAGAGATACCTGGACACAGGGGAGTAAGTTGTCCGATGAAGTGTATTCATTTGAGTTCCTTTGACAGAGACATTTCTTGAAAAAAAAAAGTTTGTATGTGTTTTTAAGTAATCCATAACACCAGAGCCTTTTGTGTTAATGAGACCCAGATTTCCTTCTGTGTCTGTATCCCTTTACGCAGGCATAATTTCTTGGAAAGGAGAGTCCATATGTCAAACAGTGTCTCATTGAGAACATGGAATGATTCCATAGATGCTGTGGCAGTGATTAGAGTCTTAAATATTTTATCCTGTCTGGATCAGTGGGTGCTTGGTTCCTTAACAAATCAGCTGCCTCAGGGATTGGGAAGGCAGGATGGTAAGAGCTTTTAGATCACTTATTGTACTTGGATGCATTTGAATATTAATAGTGTGTCCAGCATATGTCAAAGGGACATTTGAATTAATTTATAATGTTGTCAGGGAGATTGTGTGTTTGTGGAATTTATTATCAAAAAAGTTACACAAAACCTGCAGCACCGAATACCAACATTTAAAAAACAAGGCAGAAATATTTATCATAAGGAAACTGCAGATTTGGGGGAGTTTTTTTGAAGCCACTTAAAGCATTGTTTTAATCAGGGTTGGGTTTTTTTTTTTTTAACATACCTGAGTCTTAACAGTTTATTCCTGTTCCTCTCTGAAATCTTTCACTCTGCCTCCAACTTCTCACCAACAAAACCCTCACCTGTGACCTTTCTAACCCCGAACAACGTAAGGAACACAAACCTCTGCTCTGCGTTAGGTGTTGGGGACGTCATTAATGCTTACTGGAACAGTGCACCCCCGAGAGCCAGGTTTTGGCTTTGCCAGGTAAAAAGTCTTTTAGATCTTGGAATGCTGGAAACCTTAAACCTTTTGGTTTTTTAGCTAAAGTGATTGGCAACAGAATGTGACATCTGAGGTTTTGTGGCCAGCAATGGCCGTAATTAACCACATGAGCTCACATTTTCCCATTGGAGGTTCAGTGGTCTTGGGGTGATGAAAGTGACTTCCCTACCAGGAGGTGGTTTTCCTTTTGAGGATATTGGAATACCCTTGGGCCCTGTAATGCCTCACCCGTGGTCCCTTTAAAATGTTTTTTAATATAAAGCTTCAATATTGGAAATCCAACACCATGGTGTTTAACAGCGAGGCTGTGACTGAGCACTACGGCCTGGAAGGGGAAACAACCTGGGTTTTAATAGGTGGAACCAGGGGTCTTGTGGTGGAAACGATGATGAGTGTGAATAACTGGAATCAAAGCTGATTTCCAATGTTATCCAGTTTCCAGTTTTTGCCATTTCTGTTTGGTTTTTGATTTACATGTATACGCTTCTCGGAGATACCTTTTCATCATTAAATATAAGCAAAATTGTTTTGAGCATTGAAAAGAGGTGATGTTACAAGACCAGTTTTTGTTATTTTGATAGGTGGATGTCGGCTCAAAATAATGCAAATGTAATTCTTTAGTATTACCCCTTTAGTAACATGGAAAAATGTAGATGCTTGAGTGTTTAGCATTGGATAGATTTTTTAAAAAACATTTATAGTTTGCATTTGGCCTATTTGGGAGACTAATGAAGGGGCCTTCTCTTGCCTCTGTCAGGTCGTATAGGAAAGGAAAAGCTTAGCTCATACAGGAAAGTCCAAACCTAGAGCACCGTTATCCTTCATTACTGTAAGTCCTCTTCGTTATCTTCTTTCCCTTCAAAAGAAGATTCTTAAAGACCAAGTCCTTAGGGTATTTTAAATTTGATAAGCCTTCCTCTTTATAGAAAGCAGGAGGCAAGATTCAGCGACCTCTGTTCTGGCCGTGACCCCAGGGATAAGTATTTTGGGGGCCAGGGTGTAGACACCATTCTACCTCCTATTCCGTCCCTCCTGGTTTTTACCTGTATGGCTTTGACCAAGTCACTTTTATTACCTAGGTCTCTCTCTTTTTTTTTTTTTTTAAATCTCTAAATGGATAGCATTAGACTCAGTGATTTTTAAGGCTTCTCCTAGTTCTAATTTTATATGATGATTGTAATGTGATGAATTTACAGTGTAATGTAATTTCAGTCTCTGAGGTGGTATGATATACAGATTTCAATAGAAATAAAGTGTTGTAGTATTGAAGGTACTTGGGTGGGACTGGAGCAAGAGGACAAGGTCTCTAAAAATAGGATTCAAAGATAGTTGGATTCTAGTCAGGTAGGGCATGACTCAGTACTGTAATTTGAAATGAGCGCTATTTGATTTTTTTCATCAGTTTGGTTTGAGAGAACATCAGACATTAGTTGAGAAGCTCGATCTCTGCCTGGCACTATACAAGTCACTGAGGACTCACAGACTGTGTTCTTTGCCATTACTAGAAAAGAGTGAAGAACCTAAGGTAGCACATGTGTGTCCTATGCTTGGTATGTTCTAGACTTCCAAAAAAAGCAAGGTATCCGTTCCGCAGTGAAGTTCTCAGACAGCGTGGTGGAATGCCTGAAGGACAGAGGCAGGCCCAGGCCAAGCAGTGCGCTCGCTGGGTTACTTGGACAGGTGTCTTAACTTCTTTGCGTCTTAGTTTCTTTTTTTGTAAAATGAATGTAATAGCATATAAAAGGTGCCCAGTTTAGTAACTGGTGATGAATGAAGGACTGTCATAAATAAAGTACTATGGTCAATTCCTGTTGGAAGAAAAGTAGATAATAAAATGTACCTGTTCTCCTAATATGCTCAGAACGAAACGGGGAGCCCGCTGTGGTAGTCGGGTAGAGAGCTCCCTGAGAACTAGGTGGCTGCAATGGCTCCCTTGCATTGGAAGGTATAGTTAGGTAACTAACTAGAAATGTAAAGGAAGGATGTGAAAAATGTTACTAGTAGTTAAAGTTCAAGGTACCCTTAGAAATCAGGAAATACAAGCCAAGGTCATTGCAATCATTTCAGCCTTTCTTTAGTTAGAGGTACTCCTGATGATGTATTAAACCTGTTAGTGTATGTGCACGCGTGTGTTTGTCTGTGTGTGAACTGTTTAAAGTATTTTCGGAATGCTGAATACCAAGCAGTTACTTTTTTTCCTCCTGGG
>PVJI01017964.1:0-34209 GCA_004026765.1 Micronycteris hirsuta
TTGCAGCTCAGATAGTTACATGCTGTGACCATGTGTGCCTCAGTTTCCTCACCTGAAAGACAGGAATGACATGTGCTCTATGTACATCACAGCCTTTCTGGATGGCTTAATAACAGAATCATGATCAAAGTGTTTTAAAAATTAGTGGATGCTCATATTGAAATCCATACTGAAGATTTATTTCCTTTGATCGGCTCACTATGGAGTTGTCGATTTGGGTTGTTTTTAAAGACCCAACTCTGATAAAATTTAAGAGCTAGAATTAGGAGATTTTACATAAATATATGCATTTTTTTCAGTTCTTAGGAAATCAGAACAGGTGCAATGATAGCCCTTCACGTCTGCATAGAAAGAACGGGCAGAGCAGAAGAGCAGCGGCCCACCTGAGACTGGGCATGTGCCCTGTACTCTGCCACAATCCCTCCCTGGCTAGCTTTACTCACTTATGCTCAGAAGTATCTGTATTTGCTTCTCCTTGTATAAAGTGCAAAATACTGAATCAAGGTAGGATAGGATTGTATGAGGAGGCACCACGCTAGACCAGGCACGCCGCCTTGCCCTGTGCTTTGAAATCACGACCATCATCACACTGGAACTTATTACCTGAACCCACTGGGTAACACCTGTAGGTCTAGACTAGAGCTATAAAAAAGAAGAAAATAGGCATGTTGCCCAGACACAATTTCTGACAAGAATATCAAGTATTCTAGGGGAAAAAAATGTTAGGGACTAATTATGAAAAGAATGTCTATTTTTTCCCTCTTTGCTTCTGACCTCTCACCTGACCTCCTTTTCCCAGCACAAAGGAAGCATCATTGTCAAATTCATTGGCAGCAGTTAATAGAGGTACTTAAAAGCTTCTCATCAAAAAAAATTTTTTTCGAAGACTATAGAAAGTTTCCCATCATTCAACATTTCATAAGCAACTGGCATCACCACCTTTAGCTCTGTCCTGGCCACATGCCCTGCTATAGTCCCCACCGGGGCTGAACCTTGTCAAATCTGCACAGCTAAGCCCCAGCTGGTCCACGGCAAAGCCTCTCCTCTGCCCTCTGACAAAGAGGTCAGGGGAAGAGCACAGAAATTAAAGATCTGGCCCCGGGTATACAACAGACCTAGTCCAAATCCTCCGTGTCTCACCTTCTTAGCTAGGTGTTCTTGGCCAAGTTTCTTTATCTATACAACAGTCTTAATACTGCTCATTCATAGACTTGTCTAAGGATTCAAAAAATGAACCTAAGTAGAGCCCTTGCTGTCCAACACATAATGAATATTTAATAAATGGCAGCTATTGTTATGATTAAAGGACAAATATCTGAGGCAATAGTGAGATATTTTCTCAAATATTGTCTTCTTATTGCTTTTTCTGACAGTATAGTATATTCTGGATGTTTTTAGAATTATAGAAACAATTTCATTGAAATGAGTTAAAGGAAAACATTATCCTCAATTTAAAAAAATCAACACAAAACCAATTCAGGAAAGAGAAAATGATATTCAATGTTTTAAATGAGAAATTTCCAAGGTGAAGAATGCAATCAAATATTTATTTTGAAAAGTGAATTATAATGTTACATTAACAAAAATTATCCTTTCTAATGAGAAGCACTCAGGTTAAATTTCTACATTACTCAGCAGAGAAAATTGCTTGCTATAGAGAAAAATGAAAAATAACACTGGGATTTTCAAAAATATCACTGGGATTTTCAAAAATACCAACCATATATTGTAATAATATTTCCTTCTTTCTGAATACAAGCTTTGAAAACAGGTTTTATATATTATCTGAATTGAAAATGTATATGAGATGATCTCATACATATTTAAATAAGAAAAAATTCGAAGAGCACCTTTCCTGAATGTGAATTTTGCTATTTCACTATCGCTCTCCTTACAAGCAATTATTTACTGCGGTTGGCCACATAACAGACTGGAATGAGCAACACAGAGCCCTCGATTCTTCCCAAACCTCCTCATTGGTGACCATTATTTTATAATGAAAGTCTTCTCTTTCCTACAAGAAATAATGGAAACACTTTTAATTGAGTAGAGTTTCATTATCTGATACCAAGAAAATGATATTTTTTTACCATGTTAAACCTTGTTTCCTCATGTGTAACCTGAAAGGGTTGACCTAGATCATTTCCAGGCCCTCTCCCTTATCTAGCATTTTACTTATTATTATCTTATAACTTTCCTATTATAAAGGTTATTGTAATTTTGAGATGTTACTTTGATCCCTGGTTCATCTGTTTTAGGGTAATAACACTGTGACATAAGGTTCAGTTCAGGACAATTAGTTCTATGTCAGACAGACGTGCCAGGGACACCACGAATAAATACTCAGTTTCATAATAGGCCAGTGAACTTCGCAGAGGGCAAACCCCCTTTACAGTCGCAGTACCGTTGGACTTCAGCACACGAATACATGCTGATGGTAGGAAGAGACTACAGAAAGGCATTTGCAATAAGAGCAGCAGCTAGCTCCATAAATCTCACACTTGCTACTGGCTGGAGGGTGGGGGCAACGTGAGGGAAGAAACTTCAAAATACATTAACTCTTACTGAGGCTAGCAGTTCAGTAACATTTTTATAAATATATAAAAACAACTTGGGGAACAGCACATTCTCAAGCAAGATTATTTGAAAACAATCAAAACTAAATTAAAAATATGTCCTTTATTTTTTTAAATAAAAGACAGCTCATTTAAACATTGAAAAATCAATATCATAATAGAAGATATTCTTTTAAATTAAATGTTGGTATCAAAAATACTATATTGGTTTTTCTTTTATTATCATAGACTCAGAGTGAGCCAACAGTGGTTACAGGCATTTAAAGCCACTTTGTTTATAACATATTTTGTAAACATATGTAACCAATATTAAAAGTCAGGAATGCATCATTATTTCCATACCCAAAATGATGAGTTCCAATTTATTTATAGAGTATTTGTGTAACCTGAAAATAAATTTAGAAAATGTACATGTGGATGAAAAGGGGAGCTATAATAAACCTAACCAAAAGTAACCTCACAGGGTGGTGATCTGACCATAAATCTCTAATTGAGCAGGTTATGACGCGCATAGTCTCTCCCCAGGCATATAAAATTTTTTTAATAAAACATTTGCCTTTGCCTTAAGCAAGCCCTGTCTGTTGTTTTCTTGTGTTAACACACCTTTGAAATGCCAAAGTAATCCTCTTTTTTAAGAACCCTGGGAGGCATAGCCACCCTCCAGGGAGCATTTGAGATTTTGCTGCCTAGCCATTGTCATCAGTTTGGCTCAAATAAACTCACAAAAATTCTCCACAGCTTTGGACATCCTTACATCGATATACAGAAATGTCATCCAACAGGTAACCAGACAAAAATATTCTTATTCATTAAAAACAAACAAACAAACAAATACGCGGTCTCCCAGAGCTCAGTTGCTGAGGCAGGGATGCAGAACGCCCAGCTGGGGCTCATAGGGTATCTTTCCTGCTCCCCAGAGTGTGTCCACCGCACACTCCACGGTGAGCTCTGGGCCTCTGGAGATGCTGTAACCGGGACATGAGCAGCTCAGTGCTCCTGCTGCTGTGCTGCAGCAGTCACATTTCCCCACACCCCCTTGCTGCTCCAGCCAACTGGGCTACAAGAAGCTTCATGCCTAGCACAGCATCTCCCACAGTCTGTTACCTGTTTCCTGTGGAATGTGCACAGGTAAAAAGGAAAAAATTACAGGTCCCCAAAGTGCCCCTGGGTCAAGTTTGGGAAATGGTGCAACAAAACTCAAAAGATATTATTAGGTTTCAGTGTGTTAGCCTTGTCCAAGAGGAGGATGCAGCATGACTGTTTCTCATAAGCATATTTTACTTGGGAGATAGTTTTATAGACTCTAATTTGTTCTATTTCCACACTTATTTCAGAGTTTGGATCTCAGCCAGGTAATGCTGGGAAATAGGTTATATAATTGGGGTGGAAAGAGATCCTTTCTTTTCAATATCTTTCCAGTTAGAAATAAATTAATGTCATGTTATGCCTGAGGATTTTGCCTTATGGTTATTGATACAGCACATTCTGGATTCATTGATAAATGTTTAGCAATCGGTGGGCAAGTCATATTTAACTTCTCTCTTTAGCTTTTTGATTCATACATTAGAGTTACAACTATGCTATTATTATTTTTATCTGATTTTGAGTATATTTATCACTGGGTTTGGCATGCGCAGTTTAATGACTCTCCTTGAATATCACATTAAAGTAAAAGATGAATGACCTAGGGCACTACTCCCTCTCTGCAATTTCAAAATAATGGATCAAATACGTTAATAGGGAAGCATGCATTCCAGAGTGCAACATACAATTGTGCAGGCTATTTCTAACAAACAGACTTACTATTTGAAAAACGTTAAAACCCTATCTCCACTGACTCTCTCTTATTCTGGGTCAGTAGTAATGATGACGGCAGTGTCTCTGAGTGTTTTCAACCAGCGATATTAGCTGTGTGAAGATTCAGTGGGGCAGTCACATTGGAGAGGACAAGGTCCGCAATGTGTGACCTCAAATGCTTCGGAACAAATCAGATGACCCTTTAAATCAGTTAAAACGCAAAATGAATGCAGGGGTCTCTCTCCAGGATTCTTTTAGCTGGTGATTCCAAATTGTCAACACATTAAACAGTCACCAAGTCCTCCTCTTAATAGCTACTTTGTTCTTACAAAATAGCTTTTTTTTTTCCTCCTAGAGCAGGGAGTGGTAATTAGAATTTCATAGCTTGGTACAGCCAGCGTTAGCATCGTGGCTATTGGTGCTGAGGACTAATAACAGTAGTCATAACGATAACAGAAAATGGTAACAGTTCTAATTACTGGTATTCATCTTAGGGTGGTGAGCAGCTGCTAAGAAATTTCCTCAGAAGTGAGAGTTCAGTCACATATCTTTTTCACCAAATAGGAAAAGCTTTAATGCTAATTGGGAAGGAAGATTACAAATTCAAATGTCAGGCAGAGTGCACCCTGACTGTTCTTTATTAACTTTGTTTTCTCTCACACCTTAAGCTTTCTGGCCCTTAAGCTTTTTTTAAAGTTGACACTAAATTTAATGACAGGAGCCCCAGGAGGCCTCCGTGTTTCCATGTAAAACAACCCCTTCCAGTTCAATAAGGGAAGTTTCTCATCTCTTTGCAGTTGAACAATGAGATCTGTTCCTCTAAGATGTCAGGAACTTGTCTGCCTAGAAAACCACTGCCTACCACTCATTGTGATAAGGCACCTGATACAATGACCAGAAAGGAGCACCAGAGAATTGTCTTGTCCACTGCTTCAAAATCAGCTGCAAACACCTTTAGCAAATGACTTAACCTCTCAGCAAATTAAGTCCATCATTTCATCTATGAAATACTGAATTTGGAATTGGTAGGTGCTTCCTAAATTCTCCAGATCACGTCAATCACTCAGGATGTCGGAGGGGGAGCGTGGTTTGCAGATGGGTCGTGACTACAGTTTGCCACACTTGGTATCAGAACCTCCAGGTCAGAGAATATACAATCAGATTGGGGCTATATGTGGGAAACCGTTTCCAGAACCCTGGGCAGCAGCGAGAAGGAGAGCAGTCAGGAGCACCTGGAACAGACTCCACTTACTTCCAGGTAAGGATGCACCTTCCTGATGCTGAATTTGCTTCCCAAACCAGGAGAGCACAATACCTGTCCCCATTCCCTTAACTCAGGGGTTGTGAAATTTTTTCACTCAGCCCACAGAGTAAATATACCAGGGTTTTGAGCCACAGGGTCTCTATTGTGACTACTTAGCTCTTATGGCAGCAAAACAAAAAGCAGTCTTAGACTACAAGTAAAAAGTGAGTGTGGCTGGCTTTTAGTAAAACCTACATTTAATACCATAATTTACATACTGTATTAAGTGTTATTCCTCTTCTGATGTTTTTCAAGCAAGGGGAGATGGACAGAGGACTCGTGGGCGCGGGCAATGCTAGGGGACTGACCGTAGGAGTGGGGCTGGGGTAGGGGTGAGCAGTGGGGAAAAAGGCAGAACTACTGTAACTGAACAATAAAAACATTTTAAAAATACAAAAACTAGCCTTAGCTCATGGGCCATACAAAAATAAGTAGTGGGAAGGTTTCCACAGTCATCTAGTGAATGGAATGTTTCTCCAAGTTCTGCGGGTTGCTCTAGCAAATTAATAGAACCTGAGAAGGGACATGAGGGAAACTCTGACTTATAGCCCATCAGTCAGAAGTATAGGTAACAACCTGAACTTGAGACTGAAATCTGAAGTCCAAGTAGGGGGTTGTAGGAATCTCCAGGTATAACCAGTCAGTCAGAAGCACAAGTGACAACCTGGGATTTTGACTGACATCTAAGGTGAGTGAGGACACAGACAGAAGGGAGTGGGCTCTTCCATAAGATTGAACCCTTAACCTCTGGGATCTGATGCTATCTCCAGTTTTATAGTGTCAGAATTGATCTAGCTGAGTCTCAAGAACTGGTGGCATGGGAAACCCCCTTCACATGAATTGGATTGGGCCCAGGAACCAAAAATAAATGAGTAAATAAAATATGGTATATCACTGACTGGAACATTATTCAGCCATAAAATGGAATAAAATTCTGATACACCCTGTTACAAAAGGGCATGAAATCCAGACACATGGTATAACATGGATGAATCTTGATGATTTTATGCTAAGTACAATAAGCCAGTCACAAAAATACAAATAGTGTGTAATTCTACTTATATAAGGTAACAAGACTAGGAAAATACACAGAGAAAATAGAATAAAAGTTACCAGAGGCTGAGGGAAGAATGGAGTGGGAGATATCATTTAACTGGTATAAAGTTCCTGTCTGAGGTAATGAAAAAGTTCTAGAAATGAATAGTGCTGATGGTTGCAAAACAATATGAATGTACTTGATGCTACTGAATTGTACAATTAAAAATGGATAGAATGGGAGGTTCTGGCCAATATGGAACCATAAATACATACTCTCCGCTTCCTTACACAAACAAAAGATGGATAACAACCAATTTAAAAACAAAAAGCAACCAGAACTACCATAAAATCAAATTGTATGGAAGTCCAACAACCAGGGAGTTACATTCATCCACACTGGTAGGAGGAGCAGAGATGGGGAGCCAAGATGGAGAGGACGCATGCTGGTAGACCAGGGCAGGTAAGGCGGCAGCTAGCAGACAGGGTGGCCCCACATTTGCATATGGATAAACTGGGAGAAACAACTAGGGAGTGAGATAGACCATACAACCCAGGACTCCAACATGGGAAACTGAAACCTCACAACTTCTGTCTCTAAAAATCTGTGGGGTTGCAGCAGCAGGAGAAACTCCCAGCTTCACAGGAGTGTCCATTGGAGAGGCCCACAGGGTCCTAGAATGTACACAAAACCACCCACTCAGGAAACAGCACCTGAAAGAGCACAGTTTGCTTGTGGGAAGTGAGGGAAGTAACTGAAAGTGGGACAAGAGCTGAGCAAAAAAGGAAGTCGCGTTGTTCCCGCGGAGAACCCTCCCCCATATACAGCATCACAACACAGTGAAGAGGGTTGCCCCAACCCAGCGAATACCTAAGGCTTCACCTCTTACAACATAACAGGTGTGCTGAGACAAAGAAATATGGCCCATATGAAAGAACAGATCAAAACTCCAGAAAAAGAACTAAGCAACGAGGAGTAGACAACCTATGTGATGCAAAGTTCAAACCACTGGTAATCAGGATGCTCACAGAAATGATTGAGTATGGCCACAAAATAAAGGAAGAAATGAAGGTGATACAAAGTGAAATAAAGGAAAACATACAGGGATTCGACAATGAAGGGAAGGAAACTGGGACTCAAATCAACGAACTGGAACAGAAGGAAGAAATAAACATCCAACCAGAACAGAATGAAGAAACAAGAATTCTAAAAAATGAGGAGAGGCTGAGGAACCTCTGGGATAGTTTTAACCATTCCAACATCCAACTCATAGGGGTGCCAGAAGGAGAAGAGGAACAGCAAGAAATGGAAAACTTATTTGAACAAACAATGAAGGAAAACTTCCCCAATCTGTTAAAGGAACTAGATATGCAAGTCCAGGATGCTTAGAGAGTCCCAAAGAAGTTGCATCCAAGAAGAAACACACCAAGGCACATCATAATTAAATTACTCAAGATTAAAAATAAGGAGAGATTCTTAAAATCAGCAAGAGAAAAGGAGACAGTTACCTATAAAGGAGTGCCCATAAGACTGGCAGCTGATTTCTCAAAAGAAACCTCGTAGGCAAGAAGGGACTGGAAAGAAGTATTTGAAGTCATGAAAGGCAAGGACCTACACCCAGCATCATTCTATCCAGCAAAGTGTTCATTTAGAATGGAAGGGCAGATAAAGTGCTTCCCAGATAAGGTCAAGTTAAAGGAGTTCATCATCACAACCCCTTATTATATGAAATGTTAAAAGGACTTACCTAAGAAATAGAAAATCAAAAACTATGAGCAGTAAAATAACAATAAGCTCACCACTATCAACAACTGAACCATTTTAAAATAATAAAAACTAGGCAAACAACTAGAACAGGAACAGAATCACAGAAATGGAATCACATGGAGGGTTATCAGTGGGAAATGGGAGGGGGAAATTGGGGAAGAAAGTTACAGTGAATAAGAAGCATAATTGGTAGGCATAAAATAGACAGGGAGTAGTTAACACATTTCGTACCACATAGAAATCTCTAAGACATACGCCAGGGACCGCAGGTTTTGGGCAAACTGCGCATTAATTAAATTAGCTCGTGATGCGGTCCTTAACAGATGGCACATGAAACACGAGAAAACTCGTTAGTGGTGCGAAAAGTATTAGGAATAGTATAGGAAATGGAGAAGCCAAAGAACTTGTATGTACAACCCATGGACATGAACTAAGGGGGGCAGGATGCTGGTGGGAGGGGGTGCAAGGCAGAGGGGGATAAAGGGGAGAGGAAAATGGGACAACTGTAATAGCATAATCAATAAAATATACTTTAAATGGTTAAAATAGTCAATTTTATGTTATACATATTTTACTACAATAAAGTAGATTTTCAAATAAAATAAAATACAGGTTTTTAGGCTCCTCCCCTAGATATATTTCAGTAGTTCTTAGGTAGTGTCCAGAAATCTATATTTTAAGCAACTTCCCCAAGTGAGTCATATAATCTCATCTATTTAGGAAACTAATACTGGAGTAAAGGTGTAGTCCTGATTGGAAGTTCATGGTGCAGTTAGGGTCTAACCTTCTGCAGAGTTGCTAAAATGACCTTTCTAGTTTATGCATATAAAATGGATATTCTGAAGTAATATAATCAGATAGAAGTACACATCAATCTTAACACTCAAAAGTGAGGCAAGGTTGTTGACCATGAGGTCTTAAAAGCAAGCAAAGCTCCTAGAAGTGATACTCGGGGTCCGGGCGTGGGGACCCCACTAACTATTGTGCCAGGATGCTAGGCAAGGAATATTCAGGGAAAATAGGCCCTAAACAATTAGTCTGTGATGAACTGATATTACCACAAGCAGGACAAAAGGATCATTTTGCCCATGCTTTGCAAACACTGTGGCAATTCTGAAACACTGGGAAATTCACCAGCCATCAGGGATGCGGAGACTCTGTCTGAGCAGAGAGGTTGGGCAGGCCACACATCTGTGCCAGCTTTGCTCTAAACAGTGGCGACAGTTGGGAAACGAAGGGCAGCCTTTCTTGGAATAAACGGTTCAACAGCATCTCCGGGCACTAATAGCAATTCCCATCATGAGGCCCACCTTTGAAGACAAAGGACAAAGCTCGCTGTGTCAATTCTGCCACAGGTCAGACACTGAAAGAGGCTATTATCCTCTTCATTACCTTTTCTATTCTCAAACTCATACTCCTTTGAGCTTAAATTTCTGCTGTTTTCCTTCATGTTCCTCACTGTCCGCTTCCTCTCCTCACAGGTTCTGGCCCAGCTTTCAATTTAGGTTTGTCCTTTTTGCCAGCGTCATCCCATACTTCTGCTTGCGGCCGATCTCTGACCGTAGGCATTTTCTTCCCTAAACCTTTTAATTGGCAGCAAATACTTTTTTAGAATATGCTCAGAGAGATGTACTGACTCCTGTGATACCAATGATATCATGTTATTAAACTATTAGAATACATTTCTGATGGAATAATACATAATAGTAATAGCTAACAATATATTATCAGTTTGTGCCAGGCACTGTGCTGAGTGTTTCACGTGGATATCACATTTAACATTTAAAAACAGTGGTTCCCGGTCCAACATCTTGGAAAAGATAACTCTCATCCTCACACACAAACGCTGAACTAAAAATCAGTAACTTGTCTTAGATTTATCAGAAAAGTGAGGCCACGGGGCAAAATGCTGCACTGAAAACTGGAGAGACAAGTGAGGGGGATACAGAGATTCACAGGTCACTGAGGGGCGCATGAGCCCCCTGCTGAGCCCGCCACTGATGCGTTGCTAGGTGCCCAGTGCGACTAGCTTGAGAGCTGGGAACTCCTAGGAGGCCCAGTCTTGCAGTGGGAGGAATTTCCCACATTTTTGTGAGTTTTACCCCCCAAAACTCTAACAGGTTCTCGCCTGATAGGAGAAAAACGCCCTGTGCTTCTCCCAGGGAAAGAGGAAAAGGCATCACTGTGAACTACGCTCAGAGCTCTCTGTTCTCTTTAGCAAGGCCTGTCCTCCAGGGAAACTGTTTTACCTGAGCCTAAGGGTTTTTACCAAAGATTAATCAACTGGCTGAGAAAATACTCAACTACAGCTTTCCCTAGCCTTTGACGTGGGGGGAGAGAAATACCTAATTCTAGATGGTTAAAATGCTGAGACCTATGTAGTTGTCATATTTCTTTGGTCTCCTTTAATCTGGAACAGTTCTTCATCCTTTCTTCATCCTTCATGACATCTTTTATGAACAAAGGCCAATTTGTCCCTTCCTTCCTCCCTTCCTCCTCTCTCTCTCCCTTCCTTCCTTCCTGCCTTCTTTTCTCCTTCTTCTTTAGAAAATGTTCCTCATTTGGATTTGATTAATGTATTGCATTTTGAAAATTTATGAAATAAATAAAAAACAAAAACATTACTTTTTGCAGCCCACACCACTCTTTCTTACAAATAGGCACTTCCTTCTGAAAATGTTTACTAGTCTTTTTTTTTTTCTTTCTGGAAGTGTTTTCCCAGTCAGCATTTTTAATTTATGACAGGAATCCATTTTACGCTACAGTGTCTGCAAGCTCCAAAACAAGGCCTTTCTAGGCATTGGATCACCAGAATATGTATGCTTTGCTCTATGCAGCTTGTAATTCATTAAAATGTATGTGCTTTGCAAAGAGGAAACCAATCCATAATAGATCAGGTTTCTAGAAAACATTCGTGGAAAGTGCTTGAAATGGTTGCTACATAAGAATTTGTAAACCTGCTTGGTACTTACAATTTGCTCTCATTTATGGGGTTTGGAAACAAGCAGTGAATTTGCATGAAACTATAAATTAGTGGCCCGCCTTCAGCATATGTGTGAGGTCCCATTTGCAAAATGCCGTTTGATGGTATAGGAGACAATCATGATGAGCCCTGAATTCCTCTCACAGAACATAGTGATAAACACCTTGTCTGCACCAGACAAATTGCTCTGATCAAACAAAAGCATGACTGAAGATTTTGATCATTTTTTTTAAAAATTTGAGCCATTTTTGTAGCTGCCAAACACCCAAGTTCAGGGGCTTGCACACAATAGGCATCTAAGACATAAATCAATGAAGAATAGAAGCCTACTTGTGCTTACAGCACACACATAAGAAGCTAAAGTTAAGAAAGCCAGTTGCGTTTTCAGTTTTGGTGTTTTTTTTTTTTAAGATTTTATTTATTTTTAGATAGAGGGGAAGGGAGGGAGAAAGAGAGGGAGAAAAAGATCAATGTGTGGCTGCCTCTCACACGCCCCCTACTGGGGACCTGGCCCACAACCCAGGCGTGTGCCCTGACTGGGAATCGAACCAGCAACCCTTTGGTTCGCAGGCTGCCACTCAGGGGCTTTGAGTTTTAGCCACAAAATATAAAGCTTGTGTGTGCTGGAGAAAGTCATCACACAGCTTGAAGCAGGGAATAATGTGAGCATTCGGTTCTGTGTCTCTCCACACAGTCTGCCTCCATGCCCCTAGACATCCGTCGCAAGGCAACCTCCCACCCTGCAGAGAAGGAATCAGGCAGTTTCTTGGGGCAGTGGCTACAAGGCTGTTTCCTGGTTGATAAGGCTCTGAACCACGGAAGGCAGTATTTCAGGCTTGAACGTTCATCAAGTGTCAGTCAATATTAATGAGGAGGGAACTGTGACCTGCCAAGGCTTTAGTGAGATTTCAGCTGTGTGAGAGAGGATTCTGTTTATCGCACATTCTGTATGTTCCCTTAATTACTATGAGCCTGCAAGTGAGCTTCTACTAGCTCTCTAGGAAGAGCCACCGTTCTCTTTTATTACTAATACATAAGAATTACTTTATTATCATTTTTAAGATTTTATTTTATATATATGTGTGTGCATATATATATATATATTTATATATATATATTTATATTCAGAGAGAGGGGAAGGGAGGGAGAAAGAGAGGGAGAGAAACATTGACATGAGAGAGAAACAGTGATTGGCTGCCTCTCCTACATACCCAACCAGGGACCAAATCCACAATCCAGGCATGTGCCCTGACCGGGAATTAAACCAGTGGCCCTTCGCTTTGCGGAACAATGCCCAACTGACTGAGCCACACCAGTCAGGGCAGAATTATTATTTTAATAAAGGTAACAAGGTTTGTCTTATAAATAGACCTTTAGAGTAACATCATTCTGCCTTTTTGCTTTACTTTGTATGATGCAAATCAGTTTACATTTCCAGGAATTATTAATTATTGTCAGCATAAGAGCAGTGGGCTACTTCTAACTCTTCTTTCATCTTTCAAACTTGTTTTTATTATAAATACCAAGTCTTTTTTTTTTTTTAAGAAGCTTAACCCTGGCTAATTCTGCTTTATCCTCTTCTTGTTTGTTTTCCCTTAAATTCCTTTGTACAGTTTATACTTCAAAGCCATATGCTTGCTCCTATGTTGCTTGGAATTTGCCTGTCTCCTAATTTTCCGTGAGTTCCTTAAGGCCGGATGTGTCTCAGCTTCTATCCCAATTTCCAGTAGGGAAAGGGTTTGCACAAGAATCATGCCTGGTGCTTACTACATAACCAATAAATTTTTTGTTGAATGAATATTGTGAGTAGGTTTTCAATGAACATGTGCTGCACGAGTGACTCAGTAAATGAATCACAACTATTTCGGCTTCACATTTGGATGCTGCCACCACAAATGGGGTAGAACTATGTCATGGATAGGGGCAGGCATTCTGAAGTACAAGAGGCCATGACTGCTCTCTGAAAATACATTACAGAAGTTTCTGGTAGAGGATCCCACAACCCCCCAAATCGAGCTGGAAGACGAAGAAGGGGTGGGAGCCAAAGGCTGGAAGGTCAGATGGAAGGAGTGAGATGTATGTACTTCTGTCACCTCTCCCGTCTCCTTTACGCATCTCAGGGAGATAGAACAAAGGCCAACCCTTTGAACAAATACTCTAAAGAGGAAGTCTTGTAAATCAAGGATTCTAACTTTCCAAATAACTTCTCTGGCCAGAGAGTTTTGAACTGTTGTCAATGACCACTTGTTTAATGAGGAGATAAATGCCTCTAGTAGCCATCTTCCAAATTTCCTACATTTGTAATTTAGTACATGTCTTTGACAATCTTCCAATCAACAGCTTTATGGTGCACATGTCTTTTTTCTGTTTTACTTACTTCCTCATCTACAGGATAGAGATGGTGATCCAATGTGTGCATATATGTGTGTATGCATGCATTATCTGTCTACCTATCTATTTATCCATCTATCTATTCCAGTTATTGGGTGTGACACAGCAGCTAAAGCACTTAGGAGACTGTGGAGACATCAAAGAGAAGGTGGGCCCAGTCCAAAGTCTCGCAGCCAGTGACCGAACTGGGCGCCCATGGCCCAAGCGTCCCCACTAGCATTATGCCTGTGCTCCTGGACTGCCCCAAACTTTCAATGCCAAGGCCAGGGTGCTGCACCGGCACACCATAATGGAGTGGGAGTGCATGCGGCAGGAAGAGGAAGAGATGATCAAGATGATGAAACAGATAAAGGAAGAACAGGAGAGAAGGAAGACAAAAAATGGAAAACAGAATGTCACTAGAGATCATCCTGAAGTTGCAGGAGAAGTTTTTGTTCCTACAGGGAAAGCAGCAGCAGCAGCTTTCCCAGCAGCTTAGAAAAGTTTTGCATGAGGAAGGAACACAGAGTGACCCGACCACTCTGACGTCTGCTGCAGAGCCTGGCTGTTATCACAGGAGCTCACCTCCTTAGCACACAGGGAGCCCCGGAGGACACAAACACCCAGGGACCCTCATGGCAGCTGACGGAGTCAAACAGATGTTCAGACCTCAAGTGCTTACAACCTGGCACTCTGTAGGCTCAGCAGCTGCTTTCCCAGGGATCCCAGAGACCTGGCAGTTTGGACGCAGGTCAGGTGGCTCCTATGGAACATCTAGGCCCCCACCTGACTGTGGGCCTACACAGCCAGCCTCTAGTCCTAGTCAGAGGCCTAGAGACCTTCAGTGCTTCCTGCAGTCTCACACACACGCACACATACACACATACTTTATATCTATTTCTACATCTCTATATTGTTATAATGCCTGAGTTTGAATCTTGCCAACACTCTTTCCTCCTGCTTCCACAATTCGTTATTGTCCATGTGCCCTGAACAAGTTTCTCTTCTAAAAATATAATAATAGTATCTATATCATAGGACTTTTTAAATTTTTATCATTTTTTCTTATTAATAGACTATTACTTAAAATTTTAGGTTTACAGAAAAATTGAACAGGAACTATAGAGACTTCCTATACTCTCCCTTCTCCCTACCCTCTATTATCCAGTTTCCCCTATTATTAGTATTTTGCATTGCTATGGTACATGTTATATAATTGACGAGCCAACATTGAAACATTATTATTAATCAAAATCCATAGTTCGCATTTAAGAGTTCTCTTTTTGTACTGGACACTTACATGGTTTTTGCCAAATGCACAATGTCACGTATCAACTATCACCGTATCATACAGAATAGTTTCACTGCCCTAAAAAGTCCCTGTTTCACCTATTTACTTCCCAGAGGGGGAAAAAAAGATAAGTATGTATTTTCAGAAGGAGTGCCTACTTATAAGGAAGAGTGGGGAGGGGCGGGAAAATATTTTTGTTGTTTTTTTATCTATCCCACAGATTCTCAAGATGCAGTGCAGCATAGTAATGAAAGGTGCTGGTTGGGTGTCAGACCAGGTGAGGTAAAATACTTCCTCATTTACTTAGCTATTTACCTGAGCCCTAGTTCCCCCAACTGTAAATTGGGAAGAGTAAAAGTATTTACCTCAAATGGTATTAAACAGAAGCCCTTTTCAGGCTGACACAGAGTTAGCATTGTAAGAGGAAGGCATTGGTGTTGTTTTTCTCAACTGCTTATAGGTACTCAGTGCAGGAAAAAAAATTACCTACATAGTTCTTACTTTTAAGAAACTTACAATTTAAAGAGGTATATCTTCATTGAAATAGAGATGAATTTAAAGCAATGAAAAACACTTACTTCTTCCACATAATGATAAATAAATTGATCTAGGAGATATAGGAGAAGAAACTCTCTAGAGGGGAAGAAGTGAAAATGATTGAGGCTCCGAACTAGAATGGTCATAGTTGAGAATGTAATTGCACAGAACCTCATAGAAAAGAAAGAAAAGGATCAATGGATTTCATGGCTTTTCTTTCTTTTTTTTATGGGATTGATTGAGACAAGGAAATTTTTATTTGTTTGTTTTGTTTACCAAAAAAAAAGGAGAAGGTCATTGGAGAGTTCTTCAGTGCAGTGCATTCAACAAGAAAAGCAAAAACGCAAAGAAACAACGAAAGCAGTTTTACATTTCCAGAGGTTTCAGGTACAAAGATCAGCACATTCCGAGAGAAATACAGCCAGTATTTTTTTCATGAATTTTTTATGCTTGACTGTAGGAATCAAATGTGACTTCTGCTTTACTTTGTATTCAGATATAAGATGAGGGAGATCAATAAATTACAGGGAAACTCAACTGGGTAAGCCTCAAACTTCGACTTCTGTATATGAACCTTTGAAATGCTACAGGTAGAATTGCTGGTATAGTTAGTGCCTGGAGGCAAAAACATTTTTAGTATTTTTCCCGTTCACCTCGATTTGAGCACAACTTCAAAAATCCTTCACAAAGCTAAAATCCATTGGACCCTACAATTTCTCCCTGGCCCTTGCTCCTTCCGAGGCTCCTCTCCTCCTTGCCCAGGTGAAACTCCAAGGTCAGTCATTATAATCCTTTCTTCTCAAGCACCCTCAACACCTGACCTCTCCCTCAATTGCACACTTTTTTCTTGGCAATATAACCATCCTGGCTACATCCAATTCTCTTCCTGCTTGGAGCCTGAATCCAGGCAACCAAACGGGGCTAAAGAAAGCACGCGTGCACGCACGCGCATACACACACAGACACACACACACACAGCTTGACTAAACTTGAGATGTGCTTCTTCCTAACTCTAGGCTCTTGGTCTTCCATTTTCTTAGAGCATTTATTTACTTAAGAAAGTTTGCAGTTGTAAATGCTTAATCTGACTCTGAGATACAAAGCTGCCCCCAGCCTTTGCCAGTTTTACTGCTCAGAAATGTCTTTCTCAAGGACCAGCAACTATTCTTTAGAAATGTAATCATAGAAGGAGATAAAGCCCCTATCTCCCAGTCTCTGTGGGAGGGTAGAACCCTAACTTCCAGAAGGGATAATTAGCAAACGTAGGTGACCTCATCACACTGCTGAATGTCCTCTCTATTTTTCCACTAGCTTACCTCAGCACTTAAAAACCCTCCCACCTTTGTTTCAGCAGAGTTGAGTTGTATCTCTTCCCTGCTGCAAGCCTTAAATAAACTCTCCCAGGCCTGTTTAGCTTAGATTTGAGATTAGTAGCACCACGTGGGGCCTTGAATGATGCCCACCAACCAGACTGTGTTTTCCTAGTCCATTCACTCTTTCATTTTTCTCATACCACCTCCCCTGTCCTCAAACCTCTCATACCTCTACCCAATCCTCATACACAGTTGATGACCATGCTATCTAGATTAAGAAAACAGAAGATAACCAGAAAGGTTTTCTATGGAAAACCACCCCTCTAAGCTCCCCTCTGCATGCGTGCCCAGTACTCTGCTTCCCTGTGTCTACGGGCACCGGAGACCCTATCCTCAAGATGCAGCTTTGTAAACCTCCCCTGTTCATGCTCCAACTTTTTTATGCTTTGTAAATTCAGCCAAAGAGAAGTAAAACTGACACTTTCACATGCAGGCATATAATGATGTGTGTAAAATATACTCACTAATGTGCTAATAAAATGTATACTCAACCGCTAATTCCTATTGCAAATTTGCTAATCTGAAGCTTCAGAGTGGCAATTACTATGCTTTTGCTTTACGATGACTGAAATGAGAGAGAAATATGCCATCTCGCGTTCTTGGAAGCTGAAGTGACATTATATTTGCTACAATAAAGGGTTTTTTTTTCCCCTCTGTAGTTGACTTGCCCATTTCTGACTATGTCTAAATGTCAGATGTGCTGAGCTGCTTTTTTTTGAAGCCAAATAAAAGAGCATCTCAGAGATTTAAAATATTTAAAAGGTCTCCCTGCAGTTTGTAACCCATCATTGCACAGCCCTGATGGGCTAGGTCCCACTGGAAAAAGTTCAAGTATTAAAAACAATTACCTCTTCAAGGACGTCTGCAAGCTTACTGAGGATCTCTTCAGGAAGGCTCTGGAATGTTGGAACACTGAAAAACAAAACAGATGATTCTGAAGGAATGAATAGCAACTTACTACTTTCCTTTAAAAAAAAACAGCAGCATGTCTGAATGAAAATGCAAAAGCCTTCATGACGGAGACTCTGCAGATGTAGATCAAAGCAACAGATTAAACATGATTTGGTAACTAACAAGGAAAAGGTACGTTTTATGAGTGTGAGAAAGAGCTTGGGGTTGAGGCAGAACTAAGTGCAAATCCGGGTTATATTTATCTGTGTGACCTCAAATGCCTCAGCTGTAATACGGAAAAACCTTAGCAGCCTGCTGTCACCAGATTCAGTTTCCTCTCCCTCTCTAGGTTTCCTAAACATCTCTCCATACACACCCCCCACACACAGGCCAACTCCTACGCACTCTTTAGAACACAGCTGGATTGATGATGCATTCGCACCTGCAAGCATTCATTGAACAATACTGGCAGCTTCCTCCTCTTCCAAGCCCTCCCCAGCTAGATTAGGTCCTCCTATTATAAAGTCTTTCATCCCTTCCTACAACTTTATTAGATAATCAGATATATGTTACTGGAAATCTTCCCTGATCAAACTGAAATGCCACAAAAATAGGAACAGTATCTGTCTTGTTCAGTCCCTGTGTTTTTAGTGACTTCCAAATAACGCTCAACAGCACGTGTTGAACGCAGCCATGAAAGCAGCGATGTGGGAATGCTTCCCAGCACAGTCGTAAGGATCAGATCAGACAGACTGGAGAAAAGAGCCAGACTCATCGTAGACACTGAAAAAATGGTAATTCTCTCTTTTCACCCTCTTTTATTTTTCCTCATTGACCAGTAAAAAAAATAAAAATAAAAAAGTATTGAATGATATTGAATACACAAACCAACAAAACTTCTCTTACATGTGAAATAGTAATGACTTTAATAAAACATTCTTCAATATATAATTCTTGAAACTTCACTGGAAAATCTAACTGGGATGTGGAACTAAATTTTCATTTATTCGTACCTTCATGCTTAAATAAGGAAAAATCTCTAAATGAGTGCCTATTGATTTGCATGTATATTTGACATACAGAATAATTCCAGCTTGATTAGAATGATACAGTGAAAGAAGTCATAACACAGCGTTTGGATACAAGCATGAAAGTGTCACTGTGAATTTTTCTGTCACTCTGATTCCCATTACTTAGTGTAAAGCCTACTGATAAAATCCCAAGGTTTTATGCAGAGGTATAGCGATTCACACAGGACCATCTGTTCTACCAGATTTACTGCTGTGGTCTGAGCCATGTGGGTTTTAATTTCCAGAAGGTGAGGTATTTCAGCAGCTGGACAGAACACACCGCAGGAAGAAACGGAGGAAGGTAGAGGAAGCTGTGTCCAGGAGGTATGGAAGTTGAAATACCAAGTCCTCCCTAGCTCTTTTGATGAGCTATATTTCAGTTTCTTCTGAGATGTAAGAATAATTAGAATGTTTCTATCCCAGTCGGAATTTATGGAAAACACAAACTACAGCTGAGCTCTTCTCATTTTATTATAATTGGCTCCCCTCTTTAGACAGACCTATTACTTCTATGCTTTGTCTATATCAAACCCTACTATAATACTTTGATTTTCATGAGAGTTCTTAGTCATGAGAAAAAAATTAATATTTGCTTGACCATATGATACACTAAATAAAAATAAAACGTTAAATTTTAGAATGGCATTTTAAATAAATTATCTTTTATAATTTTAGTTATTTTTTGTTTTCAGCTTTATTGAGGTATAACTGACAAAAAAATGTTAGATATTTAAAGTGTACTCTGTGGTGATTTTGATATATGATAAATTTTGAAAAAAAAGTCTCCCATCTAGTTAAGCTAGTGAATTGCCACATCTGTCACCTCATGTATTTATTTTTGTGTGTGTGAGAACATTCAAGTTCTAGTATCTTGTCAAATTTCAACTGTACAGTACACTGTTGTCAACTACAGCCTCTATGTTATACCTTGGATTCTCAGAGCTTATTCATTTATAGCTGAAAGTTTGTACCCTTTTACCAGCCTCTCTCTTTGCTCCCCCTACACATCAGCTTGTGGCAACCAATTTTCTACTCTATGAGTTTAACTTTTTACTTAGGCTCCATGTATAAGTAATGCCATGTATTATTTCTTTTGCTGTTTTATCGTGGTCCATTCATGCTGTCACAAACAGCAGGTTTCCACCGTACTCACGCATGAGTAACATTTCATTGTGTACGTATCACAGTGTGTGTGTGTGTGTGTTTTAATTCTCACTCAAGGACATACTTATTGATTTGAGAGAGAGGAATGGAGGGAGAGAGAAAGAGGGAGAGAAATTGATGTCAGAGAGAAACATTGATTGCTTGCCTCTTGCACATACCCTACCAGGAACTGAACCCACAACCTAGGTATGTGTCCTGACCAGGAATCAAACACATGATCTTTTGGTTTACAGATGATGCTCCAACCAAGTGAGCCACACCAGCCAGGGCTATATATCACTGTTAGGTAGAAGTTTAGGGAAAAAAGAGGAGGGGTGAGAGTGGTCCATAGTACTTGCAGAAAAAACTCATAAATAACTTTGATTAACTGCCTCTGGCCACTTATCTGTTTTTAACAGGAAAACAGGAGATGGTCTAGAGCAAGATAAAAATCTGAGTTAACAGACCTCCACATACTCACACTTACTTTGGAGGTCACACCTCCCTTGGAGGAGTATATACCACCTTCTCCCAACAAATCACTATGTAATTCCCTCACCGCACCCACAATTTATATAAATCCCCAGGATCAAGAGTCAAAGTGCCTATGCCTTTCTCACCTACCTCAGCTAGGTTCATAGGCCCATTCTCTTCTATGAGAATGTATCACTAATAGGTTTGCTCATTTGTAATTCTTTACTGTGTTGGCAAGAAGAACTTAGCCTCTCACAATATCATGGTGTTTCACAATTGTAAATACCTCAATACATTCAGCAGCCCTTATGATTAATAACGATTAAGACTTATTTTTAAAAAGGAATACTCTAAAAATTAATAGTAACAGTTGAAGCACTTCTAGATTAAAGAAAATAGAAATCAATTAGCAGAAAAATATGAGGCTTTGAGACAGGATAGTAAAAAGCTAGGAAAATTGCTTGGCAATTGAAATGGGGAAACTGAGACAGATAACGAAACAAGGCTGAGCTATTTACAGACAGATACAGAAGGTCACCTCCCTAGAGAAGACATCTAGGCCTCACTTGTGTTTCAGCTTCAGGCCCAGAAAAAGCAGCAAAATCAGGCAGGCAATGCCAGGACCAACTACAATTTAAGAGGGTACAGTTAGGGGGCCCCCCAAAGAAGGATTTGTAATGGGGTCCAGAAATCAGGGTGTCCAGGAAATATTAAAAATATGGGACATCCTCACCCCCAGAAGTCTAAACTGGGGGGATGGGACACATGGAACAGGGCCATTGAGAGCTGTTTTGCATAGCAACAGTTTTGCAAATAACCTCAGACATGGTGATTTAACATATCTATAAGTTTTAACTGGTTTCACAGATATGTTAAATAGCTGTGGCTGTGCTTTGAGCCAGGGAGATGGGAGTGACTTCCACCCAGGATGTAACTGGGAGGCAACTGCCGCTAGTTACAGAGCCTGTGTAAGGCCCCTTTTCTCTGACTCCCAGTGAGCTAAGGCAGCCCAGATTAGGCTCTCCTATTGCTTCTATGCTAAGCCTTTTCTTACCACTCTGGGCAGCCCCATCCTCTCCCTTGAGGATGTGCTAATGAAACTCTTACTCATTTGCTTTTGTCTCACTAAATGGTAATTTTTTAAAAATACAATAAAGAATTCAAGTGCTTAATAAAAAAGATTAAATTTTAAAAAAAGATTAGAAATATGGCAAAATCTATCATTCCCTCAGCATTACAGATGATAATAATTTAACTTATTGTCTTGTACAACAGAACATTTTACAAATAATATCATGCCAGTTGTGATGTCACTTTGAGCCCAATTACTCAGTTTTAAGCAATGAATATTGAGTTTTTAAACAGACAAAAGAATTTATAAAAGTCAAAATATTTTTGGTACAGCTTTTCAAATCAGAAATGAAAGAGTAAGTGAAGCATTTTCTGGGGTGAATTTTCACACTTCAATGACTGGAGAATCCCACAGGTTAGCTGACAGACTCCTTGCAGAGTTGACTCTACTGAATGCCTGCTGGGTTAAGTCAGTAAAAGAAATCATCGCACTGTCTCTGTCCAATGATATAACACCTTGCTGAATTAAAGATTAAGCTGCAAACACAAAGATGAGTTAAGCCCTTGCCTGCAAAATTGCACTTAAACTGCACTAAATGAATTAATCTCCGGTCATGGCTGGATTTGATGCTTCACTTGTATTTATATGGTATCAAACCAACTAATCATCAAAAAAGATAATTTTTATGTGAATACTTGGCTGCACCCCTCATGGTACTGAGCTACTCAGCATGGAATAAATTTTTAAATTTTATGGTTTACCCTGAAACAACTATGTTGACATTTGCATCGATGATGCAAAAGCAATGTGGCCCCTCGGCACACATGAAGGCAGCCACACCAACCTGCACGAGTCGGCGTTATGTTCTTAATCACCACATACTTACTCAGAGTAAAATAAAATAAAACACCAATTTTAATTTAAAATGCTTTTGACAAAGCAGCGAAAGTTATTGATTTTATTTGTTTCAACCCCTGAGTGTGGATATTTTTAGTGCTGTGTGACAAACAGCAAGTACACATGAAGTGCATCTGCCGCGTACAGGAGAACAATAGTTGTCTCAAGGAAAAAGACGTGTAATTGTTGGAGTAGCAAGCTGACTTAACCACTTTTTTTACAGAATGTCATTTTTACTTGGCAATGTCTAATAAACTGGTTAATCAGACTTAAGTATCTGGCAGACTGTTTAAAAAAAAAAAAGTAAAAAAGTGAGCCTGTCACTTCAAGGGAAACAACAGACAATATTTGTTGTCTATAATATAATTCGAACTTTCATATGAAAATTAAAACTGCAGATACTTTTATCTGCTACTAAGAACTTAATTTTTTTTTTGTTTTTGATACTTGAAGACTATCTGGTGAGATCATTGGTGATATATTGATATAAAAATGTAGAGTTTTTTGATATTGGATATTTGCGTAATTCAGTGAACCAGTGTTTTCCAGAGGACCAATCATGATGTTATAAAATCATGCCTGGGGAAAGATCTGTTTCAAGTACAAGATGAATCAATTGATTTTAGTTCATTGATATAGTTTGATTCCACATTGTAACTAACCTTTAATAAATTACCATTTTGGGGGCTTTGTGATAACATCAAATACAAATGTCCAGATATCTGAAAAGGCCATTAGAATAGTCTTCCCTTTATCTACTGTGTATCTCTGTGAGGCTCATTATTTTCAAATATTTCAACCAAAACAAAAGAAATTCAAAAGATGGAATGCAGAATCAGATGTGACAATCTGCCATTTTCTACTAAGACATCTACTAAAAAGCCAGATACCTTTTTGTAGCAATATAAACTCAAGCTTCTCTTTTAACTAAGTTTATTTCTTTTTTAGAAAATACAGTTGTTTTCATTAAAAATGGGCTCGTTGGATTAACAAGCAATAACATGTTTATTTTTTTTTTAATATATAAAGTGAAGTTTTTTTTTCTTTTTTTTTTAAGGTTTTATTTATTTATTTTTAGAGAGAGGGGAAGGGAGGGAGAAAGAGAGGGAGAGAAACAGCAATGTATGGTTGCCTCTCACGTGACCCTCACTGGGGACCTGGCCTGCAACCCAGGCATGTGCCCCGACTGGGAATCGAACCAGGACCCTCTGGTTCCCAGCCCGTGCTCAATCCACTGAGCTACACCAGCCGGGCACATGTTTATTTTTAATTTTTAAATGAGTTAATTAATATTTTAGGATATTATCATTTTTAACTCCTAATACAGTCAATATACATAGATTTTACCCACCTAAATTGGAGAACCACTGACATACAGTGATTACAAGTGATACATTGATACAAAGGATGTAAAACATGAAATATTATGTATGCTTACAGCATAATATTACAAGAAAAAGGTAATACAAATTATACATATCATAAAATAATATTTTTTATTAAAGACCCTTACAATTATGACTAGAGAAGCTTGTCAGGAAATTGTCCAATTAACAAGGATTGTGTTAAGTGAAATGACTATTAATCTTTTTTTCTGTCCCTACTTTCTTATATTTCAATTTTTCTATTTCATAAATGTATTTTTATAATACCAAAAATATGAAATGTGCAATTATGTTTAAGACTAGATAAAAATGTATCCTAATGAATCCATTCAAAAGGAAACATTACCTTACTGTTCATAAAATATTGTGGCTTATTTATTCATTAAAACTTATTGAGTGCCTTCTATGTACCATAAATTGTTGTAGGTGTTGAGAATTTGTCAACGAGCAAAACCAAAGATCCTGCCTATTGATCAGAGAAATAGAAAAAAATAAACATAATATAGATATATTTCTATATGTCACATAGTAAGTTAGATAAAGAAGAGAGAAGTTTACATTATCAAAAGTCAGGGTAACAGGAATTGCGGTGGGTGAAGGGGTAGGTTGAAATATTAAACAGAACCAGGATGTCCTCATTGAGAATGTGGGATTTTAGCAGAAATCTAAGAAAGGTGAGGGAGACAGTTAACTTGAGATTTAGGAAAGAGTATCCAGGTCGAGGGAAAAGGGAAGGCAAAGGGTTTTAAACGATCCCAAAAGCGGCAATGTGGTCAGGGTACCCAGAGTTCAGTGTGGTGGAGGAGAGTGGAAGAGAGGTAAACCTCAGGAGGTAAGGGAGAGCCATGACCGGTATGCTTCAGTTGGGCATCATCCATGTACAAGAGACAACCGATCAATGTTTCTCTCCTTCTTTTTCTCCCTCCATTCCCCCTCTCTAAAAGTAAATAAACTAAAATCTTAAATAAAAAAAAAAAAAAAAGGTTAGCTCACCGATGGGCTGGAATACCATTCTAAGGTCTTGGCTTTAATCTGAATGAAATGTGGGGCCTGGTGTGACATGATCTAACTTATATACTACAGAGATCGCTCTGTCAGCTCTATAGAGAATAAACTACAGGGGGCAAGAGCAGAAGCTGGTAGACCAGCTGAAGCCTGCAGCAAGACTGATGATGGAGGTTCAGAAAGGGTGGGTGCACTGGAGGTGGTGAGAAACGACAGAGCTCTGTGGGTTTCAGAAGCAGAAGCAGTGGGAACTCCCGGTGGACTTGATGTGGGATGAGAGAGAAAGGGGGGACAAGGATGACTTGTTGCGCTTGTAAAGAACCTAGAAAAACAGTTTAAATTGTTTTCATACTAAACAAGCAATTTAAAAAAATTTACTTAATTCAAAGAGTTTAATTTTATCATAAGATTTTGGTTTTTAAATATAAACAAAGAGTATCAGATGCCGCCCCATATTTATGAGGCAAGCTATCTCTTGAACAAATATAAATCCTGAAATAGTTCAACAGAGAACAAACTGATGGTTGCCAGATGAGAGGGTAATAGGAGGCTGGGTGTAAAGAGGGGAGAAATTAAGAAGTACAAATAGGTAGTTTTAAAATAATCTTGCATATGTAAAATGCAGCATAGGGAATATAGTCAATAATATTGTAATAACTATATATGGTGCCAGGTGGGTACTAGAATTATATTAGTAAATTATATAATTGTCTTACCACTATACTGTACACTTGAAAGTAATATAAAATATTGAATATCAAATGTAATTGAAAAATTTTAAAAATCATTCAACAATGCCCTCTATCTAGAGCAGAGCACAGTTATATCAATTATCTTTGGGTGGAATTTGGGGAACAGTAGCCTTTTTTACTCTGTTGTAAGAAATGAGCTCTGTATCAAGTTTAATGTCAAGAATATTGACAGGTATTGTTTACTTCTGTACTAGTAGCTTCATACAGCTCATACCAATTAAACAAAAGCAGAAATCTCTGGCTTACCAAAGAAATCAATTTCTATTGATGGAGCATTAAAGGAAGGGTCCCGCTAAACCTGACAGCTATCTGATCTTTCCCTTCGGTGACTCATGAAAAGGCTGTCTGCCCTCCATGGACTTTTCTCCCTTAATTAGATCATCTGGCATTGCCCCTGGTTCGGTCTCTTTCGCAAGCCTTTTTAACTGGTCTTTCTTTGCCCCCTCCTTCCTTTACACATCACTGTCAGATTAATTTTCTATCAGCAACGCTTAGCCAATATCACACAATGGCTTCAATCCTTCAATTGCTGCCTATTATCTCACCAGACTATGAGAATAATAATTTACTTTGCGAGTATTGTAAGAATGCTCTAAATAAAACAAACCATTATAAACACATAAGGTATAATTTTATCATCTACGTGATAAAATTTAAATTCCTTATCCCAGAAGACTGTATAGCGATTAAGCATATGGGCTTCAAAATGAAAGAGAATCAGGTTGAATTAGGCTCTGCTACTAATTATTAGCTATGTCTTTGGCAAGAAATTTAATCTCTCCAGGTATCAGCCTCCTTGGCTTAAAAAAGAGGGATAATACCACTTCTTGCTTCAGGTTGTGGTGAAAATAAGTGAAAAGGGACAAGTAAAGCACTAAGAAGATTCTTGGCATGTAGCAAACATTCAATAAACATTAACAGCCACAATTATATGCATTCTTGTTCTAAACGCTATTATTGTTCAACACCTTCAACAATCAAAATCAACTTTCTAATACGTCAAATATGAATCTCAGTGTAGACTCACGAGTGCTGAAAATACCCATTTTTTCATTTTCTTAAATTCGATTTGATTTAGAGTATCAACCCTTCTTTTTCAGTGACATATTGATTCATTGCATTCATTGTTTAGCTCTTTTCCCAAGGCCATACCTGAACACAGGAGGCAGGTCCTGCCAAAAAGGTGGGGAGTTAAGTCTCTAATCTCCCTGCTATCAAAGTCACAAAGGACCCTTGAAGTCCAATTGGCTCTCTGCTTTTGTGCCTACAGAGGAAGGAGGAAATCTTTGATTGAGCCGGAGACCTGGTGCTTTCCATCAGCCTCCCTCAGTGAGTTCACGCAGAGAAACCCACTCTTGAAGAAACACCTCCAAGGTTCTCTTCCTTTTCCTTTTGACTCCAGGCACTCTTTGTAATCATTTTAAATGAATTTAGGCGTTAAATATAATTAAGAAGTGTCTTCTATTCTAGAAGCTTCTAGTGTTGATTAAAAAAAACTCAGATCAATAAATGCAAGGAGCCTACAAACCTGTCTGCAAAAGGAATAAAAGGGATCATATAGGTGGAAATATTTTAATAATTTATGTTGGAATAACTGTCCTCCAGATCCATCCCTAACACTTGCAGGACCCCGATTTCCTGTGCACTTGGTACCATTCACCACAACCACCCCCACCCCACACATGGCACTGTCCCTTGGTGGACACTCAGACAAAGAAGGGGGGAAATAGCAGGGCAGGAAGAAAGGGCCTGGGAGGACAGTGCAGACTCTAAAAACAAACTCAGGGCCACTAACTAAGCAGGAAATTCCGGGGTCCTGCCCTTGGCACATGGTGTAAAAGAGTCAGGGCATGTCTTCTTGGTTACTCACCCAGAGGAGAGGCACGCAGGAGAAAAGGATGTGCTCCTCCTTCTAGAGTAAAGGGTCCGGAACAGGTGGTCTGAGAATGGTACCAGAGTCCTCTTCCCTGGTTACCCATTCTTCTCCTGACCTTACTGAGCACTAACACTGCACTTTCCCCATCAACTTTAAGCTGCAGCCTGTTCTCGCGTAAACTCTTTAAGTACATTCTCCCTCACCTCTTCATTCACTTTATATGTCTCAATTCTAATGATCAGTTTAATGATTAATTAATCACAGAAAATTTAACATTTTCTCAATGATTAAAAGGAGGAAATCTATGAAGCCATTATCCCTGCAACTATCATTTAGAAAGACTTATATTCTTATCAATTAGGTATCTTTTCTACCATCATAACTCCTGGTATTATATGTAAGAGATGGGCAAATCACTTCAGCTCAGTAAATCTAAGTGTTTTCTTCTATAATATAAAAATACTAATTCTGGCTCAGGCAATGTCACACAAATGTCATGAAATAATATGAGAGAATGTATTTTAAATTGCTTTAATTTCAAATTAAAGCACCAAATATCAGTGATTGAGTTATCTGTAAATGCAACAAAAATTCTAAAAGCACTGTCCTAAAAACCATCTTGTGAAACTACACTATCCAGCTACAGACTGTCAAATTTTAATGTAATGTTGTTAAATTCTACAAATCCACCAGATTTTCCAAATCAAGTTCCAATCGTTTAGGCCAGATTCTTGGTCAAAATGCCCTAGGCCAGTTGTTTCTAAATCTTTAGTCATTAGAAAGTCAGATTCAAGAAGGCATGGAGTGAGTTCCAAGAAATCAATGTATTTTTAAAAATTGTAATAAAATATATGTAACATAAATTTGTCACTTTTAATCATTTTTAAGTGTGCCGTTCAATGGCACTTAGTCCATTCACACTGTTGTGCAATCGTTGCCACTCTTCATCTCCAGAACTTTTCCATCCTCCCAAACTGAAACTCTGTACCAATTAAACATGAACTCCCTACTTGCCTCTCCCCCACCCCGCGAATCACCATTTCTGCATTTCGCCTCTATGAATTTGGCCATATCAGGCACCTCATATAAATGGAATCATATAGTATTTATCTTTTTTGTGATAGGTTTAATTCACTTAGCATAACATCTAAATGGTTCGTCTGCGTTGTTCAGTGTATGTTTTAAAATCTACCCAGATGATTTCAGTTGGTATATGTTAATTTAAAATAATCACTAAAACTCACAAACATATTCCAGCTTATCTTCTGAAGGGCAGACAAGTTTTTCAACCTATATTCTATCTTATCAGTTTATATTCTTTTAAATTTTATTGTAGTAAGAACACTTGAGATTTGCCTTAACAAATGTTTAAGTACACAACACGTTGTTGACTATTGTACAAGATTGCACAGCAGTTCTGTAGAGGTTATTCATCTTGTTTACCTGAAATTGCATGTCTATTACTTAGTAACTCTCAAGTTTTATCTCCTCCTAGCCCCTGGCAACCCACCATTCTACTTTCATCCTATGAATTGACTGCTTTAGATATCTCATATAAGTGAAATCATGCAGCATTTGTCTGTCTGTGATTGACTTATTTCACTGACTTAGTACAATGTTCTCAAGGTTCATTCAGGATTGTTGAATATTGCAGGATTCCCTTCTTTGTTTGAGGCTGAATAATATTCCACTGTTATGTATATACCATAGTATTTTTATGTATTCATATGTCAGTGGATATTTAAGTTGTTTCCATATCTTGGCTATTGTGAATGGTGCTGCAATAAACACGAGAGCGCTAATATCTCTTCAAGATTCCAATTCGGTCACATAAATACCCAGGAATGGGATTGCTGGATCATTTGGTCATTCTGTTTGCAACTTTTGGAGGACCCTCCGTACTGTCTGGCACAGCATCTGTACCATATTGCACACCTCCCAGAGTGTGCAAGAATTCCAATTCTTCTTGCAAATAGTCCCTGACAACTTTTGTCTATCTAAGCAGGTACCTCGTGTGAATAGTACTTATACTTGTATCGTAACCATGTGTTGATATATTTATCTCCTTGCACTAATATAGAAATTCACCAAAATCCCTCTGTGTAATAACTAACAGCAGGGACTTTAGAAACAATCAACAAAATGGTGGTTTGTAATCCCAGTGCCTCCACTTCTTAGCTATATAACTATGGGCAAGTTATTTAAAGCCAAAAAGCTTTTACTTCCCTAGTCAGAAATGAGAACAGCAAACTTGTGAGTAGTAATAAGTATGAAGCACTTGGCAAAGAAGCTGCCATAGAGGGCACTCAATTAAAGGAACATGTAATTCAGCCTGTGTAATACTACACTTATCATAGAGTGTGTCATGTAGTAGGTACTCGAAGGCGTGCAAATTGGAGAAATATATTCAATAAAGTCAAATGCAAAAAAGCAATAGTGGTGTTGACCCAGGGACACTACACAGGGGTTGTGTGATGTGCACACTGTACTGCGGCATCTGCAAATCACCGCAAGGAGTGGGAGCTGAACCTCAGCCCACGCACTCTGCATGGCACCCATTTCATCCTGGCAGGGGCCGCATGCAACCAGAGGATGGTGTCTTATTTACAGCAGCCCTGATCTGTTCAAAGACCTGCTTATTATTTTTCATGAACCACATGCATGTTTCCTTGTGGCTATTTACCCAAGAAGAATTCAGAAAAGAAAACTATTGTCTGACAGAGTCTTCTTTAAAAAAAAATTGTTAGAGTAGCTTTAAAGAAACACTGAAGAGCTACTTTCAAAATCAGAACTAAGGTTACTCTGGCCTGCCTGTCAAAATGATGATGAGGACATGAGACACGAATGATTAAATTACCTCAAATTCTTAATAGCACCTAACACAGGGCCTCTCTCAGAAGATTGCACTGTACCTGGCCTTTGCTCTGTAAATCTTACAATAGCCCACATCTGAGCAAAAATAAAATCTAATGGGGTTTTATGGAGTTAAACAAATTACATCTGAGGGTTAAAACTAAAGAAGAACATATGACATTTTAAACGTTTAGTGTGGCATTAATGATAATCAGCCTAAAAGGTTCTGCCTCGATTTCCTGCCCAACGTTGTGGACCTTGGGCGGTGTGATCTCCTGCCCCCACAGACTAAGCCTTCTCTGTAGCCGTGTTTCTTCACGAGGTACCGTTGTCGTCATACACCTTCACTGTGCATGGATGTCCTATGTACTGCGGAATGTTTAGCATCTCTCGTTCCCCATAATATAAGTATTCCTGGTCACTGTGACAAGAAAACATCCTCCAGAGCAGGAATGCCCAAGATTTAGAACCATTGGTCTATCATTTCATAATTTTCCCAGTTCACGAGTTCCCTACTCGTTCTACCTGGAAACTTCAGCTCCTTGGATAACTTGCTAAAATGTGCATCTCCCAGTGGCTGGACAACTGCTGCCCAGTAACTTGTACACTGAAGAGCCATCTGTTTAAAGTGCTTCTGGAATTTAGCTGCCTGCACATAGATAAAAGATCTCAAAGACCCTTCATTATCGGTTTATGGCTGTGCCCCAAACTATTCAAACATTATTTTTGAAATACATTACTAGACATTCCACACCAACAGAAGAAAAGAAGGGTTCAATATGCAAATGAGAAAATTCTGAGTTATACAAATTTTAAAATGTTATTTACTAGAGAAATTACAAGTCTTTACTTTGGAAGAAAAAATAACCTCACATTTAGAAGGCTAACTGGAGAGGTAAAGGAGCCATACTTACTCAACCAGGTAACCCCTTAATTATTAAGGTGACAGAATTCACAAAAGTCCCTATGCTTAACATGGAATATACTTTAGCATGGACTCCTGGTGAAGGGCTCCATACTTCTAGGATGAAAGTCAGCCATAGTCTTCCCTGAGAAGCACTGATGGATAATCTCCCTCCTCTCCCAGTCTCTACTCACTGCAGACTCTACACACACACACATCTACAAAGGCACAGAGTATAGATGTCCTTGCTCTGTACTCCTGAAGCACCTCACATCTACCTCTGGCCTATTATTGGATTATGATTGTCACTTTATTTGTCACATCATCCTAGGATCAACAAACTATGGCCCACTGGCTCACCACCTCTTTTTGTAAATCCAATTTTAAATGGAACTCAGCCATGCTCACTGGTTTAAGTGTCGCCTAGGGCTGCTTCCATAATACAGTGGAGGAGTTGAGTCATTGCAACAGGCGCTGCATGGCCTGCGAGCCTGAAGAATTTACTACTCGGCTCTGTAAGGGAAGGTTTGCCAACCCAGGCCTTAGTCTTTCATCATCTTGAGGTCAGGTACAGTGTCCAGCTCCTTCAGATTAATGCCTGGAAAATGACAGGTGATCAAATTTGTTACATGAAAAAATATTTTACTTTTCAAAATCAAACCAAGAAATCTGACCTTGAGGTAACTGTTTTAATAAAATGTGAGGGATGAAGTATTCAGTTCAGGTCACATAGTCAAAGACCTTATTCAGTGTTCAAATTGTTTTTCTTCTTTTCTATGTTGACTTGGAAATATAGAGTCAAAGAAAATTAACTCAATAAATAAAAGCCCTTGTGTAGAAGTGTATAATCTAAAGATAGAACAGAATTCAAAGGTCGCTATGTAGAGCATTTTTATGTATTAATTCTCAATAAGACTTCTTCTCCAATATCATTTTCAATCTTTTCTAACATAAAGCTTCTACTTTTTTCCCCTTGGGAAATAATTTTTGAATACAATTGTTTAATAACTATTTTTTCCTGGAATGCAAACAAAATTTTCTTTTGTTTTATTTCATCCTATTATACCTAAATCCATTCTTTACCAAAATTTTTCTTTTCTGACTTTATAGTAAATTTATAGAAAGCAGAAGAATGCAAATACATTTCAGTCTTAAAAAAAAACTACAGCAATTTATTAAAAACCTTGATAAAGTAGTTTTGCTATTAAGGCTCAAAAGAGTCAGTGAAAAAATCAAACCCCTCACTTTTAAGAGGTTCACCTTAATTATAAATCTTACCTAGAATTAGATGGTAGAACTAGGATTAAATGATATAATCTATATTAAATCCCTTTCAGCATAAAGTTTAGGAGAATGCACACAGTAACCATTGCTATTAGTAATTAATCATCACTCATGTTCTAAGTGACTTCATGTAGATCTGTATCATGGGGAAGAGTAGGATTTAGAGCAAGTGGCCCCTAAAGAAACCTTCGCCCCAGGTTCCCTGTTACCCCAGGCCTTGGACACCCAGATTGAGAAATACCTCAGCACTAGCTTAGACACACTCAATTTTAAGTCATACATTATATGAAGAAGTCAAACATAGGAAACAGTACCATATATTTCTCATGCTCATACTACATTGTACAAGAGAGCAAAATATTTGGCAATGGTGATCTGTTTAAGAGAAAAAGGGGTAAGGGGAGAATCTTATTTAAAAAAGAAAAACAATGCTTTACTTTTGCAAATCAAATTCAACTAGGGATTCTAAGTCCTGTGAAATTTTAGCCAACCCACTGAAAATAGATTACCTTAATAAAAATAGTAATTTTAATGGCAATAAAAATGATTCTACCTATCAAGCACTTGTATGGCACCCTCTTTCCTCAGTTACCTATAAGAGTAAAAATAACCATCGCTAACATCTATTCAGCTTGTACCATGGTCCAGGCATTCTGCTAACTACAAACCTTATTTCATTTATTCAATAGAACTCACATTTCACACAAAAAAATTAATATAATTTGTACAATGATGTATGTTCCTTTGATTATCATATATATTAATTTTCAGGAAACCTTGATAACATATTGTAGTCCTAAATTGATGTATACTTCCTCAATTTATTATATGGCTAATGGAATAAGTACCATGTAGGACATTTTTGCAGTCAGGCAATGGATTATATAATCTAACACATTAATTTATTCTATGACTTCTGTAACTGATGATGAATTCGTGTATTATTTTTTCAGATTCACATTTTGACTTCCAAGGACTAAAGTTATAATTGAAAGGAGTGAGTTGGATAGGAATTAGGACAGATTAATATGAAAGGTGAGAATGGAACTTGAGGGGAGGGCCCTGAGAATCTCGATCAGGACTGGAAGTAATGAACAAACACAGCATTACTCATAAAAAGAAAATCAATTTCTTGGAAAAAAAATCAGGTCACTCTCACTTACTTTATACTGGCAAATAATGTACCATTATATTACATCATCTTTAAGTATTTAATAATTTTAGCTCAGCTTTCATGTATTTTTGTAATCATTAAAATTTAAGTTGACTATTTTAACTACAGTCATAAATGAGAGAGGCCTATAAGATGGTATTAAATGCCATATCCAGCTTAATGGTGTCTTTTTAAGATATGACCTCATATCAACTTTATCAAATAGTTTTTTTTTTTAAGATTTTATTTATTTATTTTTAGAGAGAGGAGAAGGGAGGGAGAAAGCAAGGGAGAAACAGCAATGTATGATTGCCTCTCACATGGCCCTCACTGGGGACCTGGCCCGCAACCCAGGCATGTGCCCTGACTGGGAATCAAACCGGGACCTTTTGGTTCCCAGCCCGCGCTCAATCCACT
>PVJI01017965.1:0-34390 GCA_004026765.1 Micronycteris hirsuta
AAGGGAGAAAGGAAAAAACTTTTAACAATGCTATAAATTCTTAGAAAATCTTAACAAGTCTTCAGCCCAATAACGGATGTCTTTAGAAATTTTAGTAAGAACTGGGTACTGGCTGTTCCCTTTTGAAAGCTTCTGGAGACGCCTGGGTGTGCACAATGGGAGGCCCTCTCATTCCATGTGTGTTGGAAGCATGCAGCTTGAAAGCACTGGTCCCAGGTCAACCTTGGGCAGCTGGCCAGTGGCACGGGGGCCCCCAGAGCAGTTCCTTCCACCCCAGAACCCAGACCTCTCATGGTGGGGGTGGGAGTAGTCACTCACTGGCCACGTAGTTCTCGTCCAGCTGCTTGAAGGAGAAGGTGACGCTGTCCAGCTCGGAGAGGGTCACCCAGATGTCCTCCAGCATGGTCCGTTCTTCCTTCTGCAGGAGGACAGGGAGCAGGAGTCTCAGGTGCCACCCTTGCCCCAGGGTCTCACTTCCAGATGCTGCGACTCAGCTCTGGTGGGCATGGCAGGCTGCGGGCCCGCAGCGCGGGCTCTGTGCTGGGCTCTCCAGGGCTGGGTGTGAGCTGGTGTTTGCCTGTCCTGCAGCTCCAGGGTCGGAACCCAGCCTGCTCTGACGTGCTGGGTGGCCCTCCCACCCGGCCCACCCTGCAATCCCACTCAGCCACCTCAACCCAACAAGCCCAAAGCGGTCCTCATTTTCCTCCTCACCACCCCGAGTTGGTCCCATCTCACAAAGCACGCCAGCATCCGTCCAGCAGCCCAAGCCTCAAACCTTTGACTTGAAGGACTTCTTGACCTCTCTCCCCCCTCGCCCTATACGCAGTCCATCACAAAGTCCTGATGAGTTGACCTCCAAAACGTACCCCAGGTCCCTCCACCTCCTCCAACCCTCCTCGCCACCTCCAACACAAGACCCCATCCTCTCTCCAGGAGGACCACCCAGCCTCTCCACGGCTTTCCCTGTGCCACCCTTGCCCCCGAGCGAGGGGCAGCCAGGGATAAAACCAGAGATGTGGAGAGGTCAGGGCCACCTAGGGGCTACCAAGCCTAGAGTCAGACCGTGGGGGTCCCCTGTGACTGCAGGTTAACTCAATTTACATCATGCACCTGCTCCAAGCCTCTGAACGCCCCCTCGGCTCCCAGAATAAAGGCCAGGGCCCTGCAGATGTGGCCCCACTGACCTCATCCCCCATCCCCTCTGGCCTGCACCCCTCCGGCCACATTGGCCTCTGTTTGGGACCTTTGCACATGCTGGTCCCTCTGCCCAGCACTCTCTTCCTCAGACCATTCACCTGGCAGGCTGTCCTGGTACTCAGGTCTCATCTTAAACGTCACCTCTCTGTCACAGCCTCAAGAGGGGTCACCTCTGACCATTTCGATCCAAAGAAGCTCAATCACCTTCTAAGCCTTCTGCATAACTCCCCTCTTTCCAGCTATCCTCCCTCTTCCTTCCTTCCTTCTTCCCAGTCTGCTAGGAAGTCTGCTTCCCCCTCAACTAAAACAGGAGCCTCAGAAGCCCAGCACCCAGCTCAGAGCCTGGCACATCGTGGTGACTGGTGATTAACACACTGGGCCCCCAGGGCCCCCATCTGAGATCAGAAGGTGAGGGCAGGGTGTTCCTGGCTGCCTTTCCAGGTGCTTTCCAGGAACCAGGTTTGAGCAGATCTCTGGCTAGACAGCGCCTGTGTGCAAGATCGGCCAGCAGGGGGTGCACCAAGGCCGTGCTCTCCCAAGAGCCAGCAGCAGGGGCTTAGAGCCCTGCCTGGGAAACCATCTAGGAGGCTCGGGCTGTAGGGGCGGGGAGCTCCAGCCTGGGAACACGGGGTGCAGGTGCAAACAGCCCAGAGCAATGCTGCAGGCTTCATTTCTGGGGGACATCGGCTCTGGGCCCCAGCACCCCTAAATGAGGAGTCCCCGGTTCCGCCTCCTGGGGGCCAGCAGATGGACCCGCCCTGAGCCCTGAGAGTGGTGGGACAGTGGGATCAGGGGTGAAGGAGATACAGAGGGAGCAGGGCCGCCTAGGGGTTAGTGGGCCTGGAGTCGGGCTCCCAGAGTTCAAACCTGGCTGCCCAGGCCTTGGGGTGTCGGTGGTAAAAAACCTGCATCGGAGTTTCTGTGAGGATGAACTGAGGTTCTGTTGGCACCAAGGAAGTTCACCTGGATCGTTACAAAAGCCTCCTCGCTGGCCTCCTGGTTTCCGCCCTTGTCCTCACAGTCTTCCCCACCCAGGAGCCAGGAGTGGGAGTGATTCAGCGTCAAAGTCAAACCCCTCCCAGGGCTCATGCCCACTAAGAGCAAGGGCCAAAGTTCTGCAAGAGCTGGCACAGTCCCACCCCAAACAATTCTCAAGACCTGCCCCCCGGCCAGCTCATTCTGCTCCAGCCACAGGACCCCCTGGTCCTTCCTCAGACACTGCCTCGGGCCGTTGCACCTCTAGTCTCCCAAAGGCTCCTCCCTATAGCCTCAGGGCTCGCTCCCTCCCCTCCTTCAGTTCCTAGGTCAGAAGTCACCTTCTCGGTGAGGCCCTCGGGGGCTTCCTTATCGAAACTTTCACTTGCTGCCACCCCACCCCTTCCTGTCCCCTTCCCTTTTCTCCGTAGCACTTATCACTATATTGGGGGGGGGGGTTCTCAAGTGTGACACTATTAACATTTAGGGCCAGGTAACTGGCGGAAGGGAGTAGGGGGAACTAACCTGTGAGTTTTAAGATGTTTGGCAGTATCCGTGGTCACTACTCACTAGACACCAGTAGTTCCTCCTCTCCCCTCGTCCCTCGTGACAACTGAAAATGTCTCCAGACATTGCCGAGTGTCCCCTGGGAGGTAAAACTGCCCTGGCTGAGAGCCACTGGTCTACACCACTTATCTCACTTATCGGTGTGCTCCCCCAACCGGGATTTAAGATCCCTGGGAACAACTCTGCTTTGCCCACAGCTGGATCCCCAGTGCCTGTAACAGCGGCACATAGTAGGTGCTCAATAAGCAGCTGCCGAATGCACCAGGAGAGCCCGAGTGAGTAGGCAGGAGCTCTCCTGCCCAGGCTCCCAGCGCACCTGTCCCTCTGCCCCACACTCACCACAGCAACCGGGGACAGCAGGGACTGGCAGTGCAGCAGGACGCCGGTGGCCGCCACCTGCTCCAACCACTTGCGGCTGGCGTCTCTGCTGCTCTCCTCGTACTCGCCGTTGTTGTTGTAACGGTAGCTGAGGGCTGCCAGCAGCTGCTCGGAGAAGGCGCACACGGCCGCCACCAGGGCCTGGCAGAAGATGGTGTCCCTCCGCAGCTGCAGCTCAGTGTCTGGAGGGCAGGGGGGCTTGCTGGGCGGGGGCTCCTGCACCATCGGCAGCCCCAAGCCCCACAGATCCAACTCCCGGCCCAGAACCAACCCCCGGCCCAGCAGGCCACCCATCTTGGACCAACCTGCCGAAGATCGATCCCAGCCACCAAAGGCCAACCCCACAAAAATCAATTCTCCAAAAGCAAGCCAATCTGAACAACGCTATCTCTCAAGGACCCATCCGCCTTGTGACTTTCCTGCGGCTTTCCCAAAACCCTGACTCGGTCTCTCTCCACTGGTTAGGGGGTTTCTCCACCTTGACTGGCTGGAGGTCAATGGCGTCAGGCAATTCTGCCGAGCTCCGTATTTTAAGAAATGCAGTTGCCGTTTGCTCTGTTTTTGAGGAGTATGCTTCCCCCCTGCCTGCCCCTTCCCTGCCCCTGCTCTTGACATGGTTTGCAGAACTGGCCAATTTCGGGCAATTGCTCATTCACGGTCTCAGTCTTCTGGGAGGGATTACTTTGGATGACTAGCTCTGGCCCACCAGTTCCGACCTAGATCCTATTCTGGCTGCCTCTTGGTGGAGAAGTTCTAAAAAGAAGGGAGGGATGAAGAACACCTCCCCACTTCCCCAGGCCCACCATCTGCCCTTTCCTCCTCCCTACTGTCTGCTGGGAAGGAAGTCCCAGGCAGGGTTGAGAACTCAACTGGCAAAGACCCTCCCTAGTCATTGGTCCTCTGCCCTGTGTCCTCCTCAGGATCTGCCCAGGCCTGGGAGGTGGCAAGACACAGGGCTCCTGGCTCCAGGGCCCTGAGACTGGTCCCCTGGACTCAGGAGGAGGAAATGAGTGCAGGTCCTGATGACCGTGGGAATGTCAGCCTCAGTCGGCAGGAGGGGCTCCCCGGGGCTGTGGTCATGAGCGCCAGGGTGGCCTCTCCTGGATGCAGCTGGGTGTGTGCCAATCACAGACGGCTGCTGCCTCAAAGCCCTCACCTGTGCATTTCAGCAAGGCCAGGAGCAGCTGGTTCTTCCCATCTGGAAGGAGAAGGCATCGAGGGAAAAAAAGGTGGGCCGAGAGGAGTTAGCACGAGATTCGAGCAGCGCTGGGCCCTCCCAGCAGCCCGAGCGGAGCCCTGAGTGGTGATGCCCAGTGTGCTGGGTACATACGTATGGTTGTGCTAAAGAGCCTCTGCCTGGATGCTGGACGAATTCCAGAAACCCCCAACTTCCAGGGGATGGAACCCCAACTCTCAGCTGCATCCCAGCTGTTTGCACACACCCACCGAAGAGAGGCTAAAACCAGCCCCTCCAACTCCTGGGCCAGAGCCCCCAGCCCACACTTTGTACACGCATGTGGGCACAGGCATACACGCACACATACACACAGGTGCACGTGAGCTCACACGAGCACGCCAGCACGAACGCATACTCTACACAGCCACAGCCCTGCACATGCGGAGACAAAGCGCGGAGCTTCTGGACACAGGCCTAACATCCTGGACTCTCTTCTTCAAAACACAGCTTAGGCCCAGAAGGGGCTAAAGAGAAAAATCTGAAAGGCCAACTCAGGCCGGTGCTCCTGGGGAAACGGCTCCGCAGCTGTGCGCCCCCTGCTGGCCCGAACAAACGTCTCCCTGGCCTAGGGTCCTGCTAAGCCGGAAGTCCTGGACTTAAACGCTGCCAAGGGCCAGGCAGGTAGCATAGACGTCACCTGCTTCCTGTGAGGCAGACACCAGGAAGTGGGGCATGGTGGGGACTTTCCCACCTAAGACAGCAGCTGCCACTCATCCCCACCCACGTGGCACTGCACTGCCAGATCTCCTGACTGTTCAAGAGCAGCCAGAAATCTAGATTTATACGTGGTATCTCGGATAATAAAATACTGGCAGCCAATTCACATTTTTCTTAATGCTACAGTATCGAAACCTATCTGAGGGCCCAAGTCTGATCGGGGGCCCCTGCCTGTGACCTTGATAATGAATAAAAGGAATTAAATTAAGTCCACAACTTCTGAAGCTGAGAAGGAATAAGTTCAGCCTTTTCAGCCTCCTGACTCTGCAGGGGAGCCCCCGGCACAAAACCAGCGGTTCCAGGGTGTCCGGTCCCCGGGCAGGACACTCAGCTGAGAGAGAGGTACCTGTTCCTCTCGTCCTCCCCAGGCACGGAGAGACCTGGGACACAGAGACGGACTCACTCCTGACCCACACCTGCCACAGGCCACATTAAGAACCAACGGCCACAACCCCCCCTTCCCCAGGTTACCCTTCCCTACCCAACCGACCTTCCACGTATTTCTGAATGTTGTCCACCAGGGTCTTGATGGAGTTGGGGAGGTTCCAGGGGTCCTCCTGGATGCTGATCTGGATCAAGCTTCGGCCACGGATTGTACAATCTTCTTTCTGTTTGAACTCTGTGGCAGGAGAGTGGCATGAGGACAGGAAAGAGACAGAGGTCGCTTTGGAAAATGGTGGCACAAAGGCCTACATCCCATCACCAGATTCCAAGGCTCAGAATCCGAGACCATGGATGCTGGCAGGACTCTTGGGTACTATCTGGTCCATGGGGGGCAAATACATGGCATGGTGAGTGTGCTACTGATTCACAGTGCCACACCCATGGCAGACAGCACGCATCAACCTCAGCACTCCTTCCTCCTAGTCTGAGGCATCATGCCACACAGCTGGAACCAAGCCAGTGCAGACATCACAAATCAATCGCTGCACTCTCTCCTCCTAAGCGTGGATGGAGTCAGAGAAGGACTCTTAGGTACTACCTCCTCGCAGCCACATCAATCAAGCGGGCCCAGGAGTGAGAACCTGGTCTCACCTTTTCCCTACACAGAGGAGGAAGCCCAAGCACAGAAGGGGAGGTACCCTGCCCAAAGTCACACAGCTAGGTAGTGACAGAGCTGGGACTTGAATCTGGCCCCAGCAAAGACCATTCAAAGGCCACACAGACACAGGCCCCTGTCTCTTGGGCCTCGTCCCTGCTACAGGGCCTGGGTTTCTGAGATATCTGTGATTTGGGTTCCTCCAGGTTTGCTGTCTCTGCGTTAGGAGGTCTGCCCCTGGAAGACGTGATCCTGAGACAGCAGGAGGGGTGGTCGCGCCAGGGCACCCCAACTCTTCACACTTCCCACCCTTACTGAGGAGCAACTTCCTGTGCCTTTCCCTATCTCCTGCACCCAGCCGGGAGCTCCTGGAGGTCAAGGGCAGTGCCACACTCATCTTAGGGTCCCCAGCACCCAGCACAAGGCCTGGCACAAACTGGTTCCTGGGAATTATTTCCTGGATGGATACAGATGCATGGATTGTGGGTGGGTACGTGGATGGGGGGTGGATAGATGGGCGGGGGGGTAAATGAGAGGGAAGGCAGGTGGGAGGACAACAGGTCAGTTCTTTCGCTCTCACTCATCCCCAGAAGGAAGTCTCCGTTTGGTGCTGCGAAGCCCTCAGCACCTTCTCTAAGCGTGGACCCTCTCAGGGAGGAAGAGCAGAGCACTCTGGGAGGGACCAGCGCCCGACTGCCGTGCAGTGACACAGTTTCGTGGCTGTGTCCATTGACCTCACCAGGGTCACCATTTTTTATGACATGCTATACAGGTCTTCCATGTATAGGGAGTTTAATTAGTTCCTTTAAAAATTAAATTTTTACAAAAGTGACAGTTTTTCAAAAAAGGTATGTCAATAATAATGCAGGCAGCAAATAATATGGCTTTTAAAAATGTGAGCCTGTAGGTAGATGCAGTGAACCTGGGTCAGTGAAGAAGGAGGGCTGAAGGCGCTGAGGTTTGGCAAACCAAGCTCCACTCCCTCCCCACCTGCTACGTACAGACAGACAGACAGACAGACCGCGGCCCAGTCCAGGGCTCCACGCATGTTTGCTGTGAAGAGCCAGCTGGGAAGGAACGGTTTTAGGCTTTGCAGGACATGCGGCCTCTGTCTCTTATCCTCTGTTTCTTTGTTCTGTTCTGTGTTTACCACTCTTCACAAGTGAAAGCATCCCTCTCAGATCACGGTCTACACAGAACCAGGCTATGGGCTGCACTGGGCCCGTGGGCTGAACTTGCCGACCCCCGGAAGAGCCCACTAACCACGGGGCAGAGTCGAGAGTGTGAGCCGTGTCCTGCCCCCTGCCCAGCACGTGGTCCCCGTCGTGGCTGTCCCCTGGGCAGACACTAGAGGGCACTCCGAGCCCTGCAGGGGGGCGCCGCTGTGCTCACCTTGCAAACTGTGGTCCATGGGGAAATGCTTGGTCTCTTCAAAAGCCCTGCTCATGACCGCCCCCTTGAGGAGTGCGTGGATGGAGTCCACCTGGCAGCAGAAGTGCGGGGTTAGTGGGGCGCCGCAGCGCCCCCAGGCTGCACAGGCCCATGACCCACAGCCCCTGCCCCGGCTCCTGGCTTCTCACCAGGGATAGCTGGCGAGGGGGGGGGGACCAAGGTCAGGCCAGGGAGGGGCACAAAGGTCCTACCTGGTTAAACAGATGTTCCAGGCAGCCGTGAAGCTTGTCCTGCTTGTCCGATGGAATCCGCATGTCACAGGGCAGCTCGTCCCCTGGCAGCAGGAAGAAGCCACAGCCATCAGCAAACAGCTCCGTCCCATCTCATGCCCTCCTGACATCCTTCCCAAGACGACGACGTAAGTACAGAGCTCCAAAACCCACAGTGGGTTTGGGGTCTGACAGACTCGGGTCCAGGCTCTGTGACCCTAGGCAAATCCCTTGGCCTCCCTGAGCCTCGGTTTCTTCACCTTCAAAATGGGCAACAGGAGCTAACGCATCACACAACTGTTGGCCATCGTTATTCCCGAGACCACGAGCCAGAGAGAAGGAGCTGGACCCCAGGCCTCCGGATCCGTCCCCCAAGCTGTTTCAGTTCAATACACTGCCACATGTCATGTCCTCCCTAAAACCTCCCCAGGGACAGTCTGAATAGCTGAATATCTTATGTGATGAAATATTTATCTAAAGTTCAGCAATAGCTTCGATTTTACTTCAGCTTCTTTTTCTTCTGTTAAATTGGAAAAAAAATTAAAATTAAATTTTTATGCGCCGACTACCACTGGAAGGTCACACCAGGCAGCTGCGACAGAGGGAGCCTGGGAAGCAGACACGTGGGTTGGAAGTGTGGGAGGGAGGCTTGTCACTACCCGCCCTCTCGCGCCTTTGCAACTATAAACCCCGCGGATGCATGACCTACTCACAAAACAGAATTATTAGAGGCTGAAATCAATGAAACTAAAATCAAAACAAATTTTAGTCTTTCAAGAAAAGTTGTTAAGTACAACGTAACCTAATTTATAGGATATTATTTATGTCTGTTTATCCACCCAGCCATCCACCCACGTGCCCGTCCGTGCAGAATTACGGGTTCACCCATGGTCTCCGAACGTCACTGACAGTCACTTCTGGAGGATCCAACTAATTTTCATCCAATTCTTTTGAACCCTTCGGTGTTTTTGTTTTGAGCACATGCTGTTTTTACAGAAACCATCGGGTCGCCCTGTCTCGGGGACGTCATAGCAACTCATCACAATCCCTAGCTGCATTGTGTGCATTTTGTCTGTTCCGTGTCCACGGCATGTGGCATGCGTGGGGAACGTCGGCTCCGCGAGGGCCAGGATCTTTTGTGCTCCATAAAAGGTGCCGGGTGAGCGAATGAGAGGCAAGCCCCCACCACACTATGCAACGTGACATGAAATGAGACACCACAGAGTGAAGTATCATAAACTAAAAATCAAACCAAATCTCACAGGGGCAGGGGCGTCCCCGCGCCCGGGCCGCCGCACTCACCGGAGCCCATCTCGTCGCTGCCCAGGTAGGAGCTGTTGCTGCGCACGCTGGTGTAGGACAGGACGGAGTCGCGGTTGCTGTTGCACTCGCTGCGAAGGGGCGAGAGGAAGACAGCGGTCACCCTCTGGCACACGCCTCTGCTCCCCGCCCCCAGGACCCGCCTTCTGGAGCGCAGACAGGACTCCCAGCTCCTCGGGTGGACGACTGGCCTGGGGCGGCGCTGCAGGCCGACCACCCAGGCCAGAGATGGGGAAGGGTGTCCTGGTTGGTTCTGACAGCGGAGAAAGCCTTCTAGGTGCTGGCACAGAAATGCAAAGCCAGCAGGGCAGTAGGCTGCTCTCATTTGGGTGTAAGCTCCTGTCACGCCCCTCATGGCACAGGCTGCCCCCTGGGCACGTGTGCACCTGCCACACTCGACCACACGGCTGTGTGTTCTGTCTCCCCAGCCTGGCTGGGAACCTCGTGAGGTCAGGGACTGCGTCCTCTCCGCTTGTATCCCAGCAACTCAGAAGGTATGGGGACCAAAAGCCACAACCCTGAAATCCTTCCCTTCACCTTTCGACAATAAAAGAAAGAATCGGAGGACCCCAAAATGTAAGAATGGAAACCTAGAGAGAAGGAGAAATCTTGGGCTGTGGATATGAGGTGCTGGGAACACATGGTGCCCAGTTGGCTGAACACCCAGTTATGGAGAAACCAAGCCGGAAGCACGGGCTGGTGGGACCCCTCGGGGACGGAAAGGACACGGTGCTGGGAGGCGTGGGGCACAGGCCTTGCTCGCCAAATGCCATCAGTTCTGCATTTTGCCCCCACACAGCTGGAGCACCCCCACCCCCACGTTCCACTCTAGCAATGATCGAGCGTTACACAACCTTTCCCAGGAGCCCGTGGGGCTTGTTGATTTGTGGAAGGACTTCCACTTACCCACTATATGGTTTATTACAGGAAATTGAGTTTTTAGTCCATTTAATCCACTAATTAGGACTTCACTGATCTCAATATAATTAGCTTAACCAGCAGAAAAACAATCCCGACCCTCTCGGAGCTTGGAAGAAAAAGAAATCGTCTTCCTCCCTGGACCGGGTGAAAATTAGCAGTGTCTGCTACAGAAACATGGGAGCTTTGAGACATGCCACGGGTCCGGACTCTCCCTGTGGCCACAGTCCACCAGCAAGGGCAGCGTGGGAGTGGAGTGGAATGGGTGGGTGGTGTCCACGAGGGGACAGACCCCGAAACATCAGCCTCGGGTGGGGCGGGGGTGGCTTTGAGGGCGCAGGTAACCCCCGGAACCACACGGTTTAGCAACACTGCCCCATCCCGCTGCTTCCTGGGAAATGTCCCTCTAATTCTGACTTTCCCACAAGTCAGTGGCCTCAACTGTCCCGCTGGCCATCCACGCCAAAGCCCACAGGACGCCCACAGTGGCCCCACCTGTAGGAGTCCCGGTAGCTCATGGTGTCATGACCCGAGTCCTCCTGATCCTCCTCAGACACATTGAAACACACTTTCTTCATGCCCCCGTGGTCGGTCCTGTCCATCTCGCTCTCCTCGCTGACCGGCGGGGAGGAAGAGGCCTCCTCGGTCAAGGGCGGATCGCAGGACCCTCCCGAGGTGGGCTCCGTGATGGTGGACAGCAGCCTGTGGGAGCAAAGACTTGGACTTTAAAATCACACGCCTGTGGCTTCCGTGGCCTCCATGAAGGCTCCAGGCAAGGCCCTGACCTCAGGCCTCACCTTTGACCCTAACAGAGGGAGCCATCAAATGCTCCGTGTCCCTCCCCTGAAAATCCCACTAGCGACTTGGCAGGTGTACATACACTGTCCCTCCTTTAGGGGGCATGAGATACAGAAGCTCTTTATTTCACCACCAAGTTACACAAAGTTCAAGGGCATAGATTACAAGTGGGAAACTTGTCTGTAAAGGCCCAGAGAGCAATTTTTCAGCTTGGTAGGCCACACGGTCTCAGTTAAAACTACTCAACTTTGCTGCACACATGTGAAAGCACCACAGACAGTATGGAAATGATTGAGTAGGGCTGTGTTCCAATAAAACTTTATTTTAAAAAAAACTAGGCAGTGGGCCAGATTTGGCCCATAGGTCATAGTTTATTATCCCATGGCTCTGAATATCATTCATTGTCAAGCGCATAGGTTTTTAAGACAGACAGACCCCAGATTCAAACCCTGATGCCCCCACTTCCTAGCTTAGAGACCTACAGCCAATTATTTACCCTCTCTGAGATTCTGTTTGCTCATCTGCACGATGGAGTAGCATCAGTATCTATGTCCCAGGCTGCTATGAAGATTAGGGAGTTAAAAGATGGAAAGTGCGTAGAAGGGTGTCTGGTGCCTTTAAGTGATCAGTAAACCCTGGCTGATATAATCCTTTACGTCTCAGTGAGGTCGGTATTACAACTGGCTCCATTATACAGATGAGGACATTGAGGTTCGGAGGTTAAGCGACCTGCCCAAGGTCACACAGCTAACAAGCAGCAGGGCCAGGATTCAAACCCAGGCCTCCTGGCTCCAGACCCAACCTTACGTTTCCTTTTATCACGGACAGTTTCCACCGTATACATGAGGGCAGAGGGAACAGTATAAAGAACCCTAGGTACCAGCTTCAGTGGCAGCTCCGGGGCCACTTTTGTTTCCTCACTCCTTCCTGTCACTTTTTCTATTTGGGGCACATTTAAAACATCTGAGAGATCATAAATTTCCCCTACAAACACTCCATATGCGTCTCTGCACATAAGGACTTTCTCTTAAAGCAACGGTTGTCACCTGGGGCGATTCTGCCCCCCACCCCAGGAAACACCGAGCAGTTTTGTATACTTCCTGAGGGGTAGATATTTACCAATGTCCAGAGACAGTCTCAGTTGTCTCAAGTGAAGCAGGATGGGGTGGGGTGCAGCTGGTACCCGATGAGCAGGCCCCAGGGATGCCACTGAGTATCTAATGATGCAGCCGACAGCCCCTCCACCAGTGACCCAGCCCCTCCACCGGTGACCCAGCCCCTCCACCGGTGACCCAGCCCCTCCACCGGTGACCCAGCCCCTCCACCGGTGACCCAGCGCCTCCACCGGTGACCCAGCCCCTCCACCGGTGACCCAGCCCCTCCACCGGTGACCCAGCCCCTCCACCGGTGACCCAGCGCCTCCACCGGTGACCCAGCCCCTCCACCGGTGACCCAGCACCCACATTGACAGCGTTGAGGCCGAGGAACCCTGCTTTAAACCTAAGCAGCCTGCTACTACCTGCCTAACAAAATGAACGATCCCTCAATGTCGTCTGGTACCCAGTCCACGTTCCCATGTCCCTGACAGTCTCGTACGTGTCTGTTCTCAGATGGCACGTGAGAAACAGAACTCCAACCAGGTCAGACACGGCGTTTGCTTGGTGTGTCTCTCAAGTCTCTTCTCTAACAGACCCTCCTCTTCCTCCTCCTTGTACTTGCTCCCCACCCCAACCCCCACCCGTCATTCATTAAGGAAACTGGGTCCTTTGTCCTCTAGAATCGCCCTCCCTCTGCATTTGGCCATCTGTGTCCCCAGGTGGCACGTCACCAGCCTCCACCCCCACACCCGCTGTGGAGCAGGGAAGGAGACCCAGAGCTCTGATGAGAGAGCGGTGCGGCCTCTGTTGGCAAGAATACTGGGTAAGTGCTGCTGTGTGTGCACCCGGCTGCACGACACTGAAGGGACATTGTGTCCTGCCATCTCTCTCTCTCTCTCTGTTAAAATTATAAAGTCCCTCAAACCGTTCACCAAACAGCCTGTACTGACGGTTGCTGCCTACACCCGTCACTTCATTAGAGCGGCAGTTCTCAATCAGGACGGTTTTGCCCCTGCCCCCGCCCAGGGGGTATTTGGCAATGTCTGAAGATTTGTTTGTTTGTCACGGCTGGGGAACACGGAGGCTACAGGCATCTAGGGATACCGATAAACAGCCTGTGACATACAGGACAGGTCCGTGCTACAAGAATCCTGACTCCAACACCCGCCCCCCAACCCCTACCCTGCCCCCCCCCGCCGCCAGGGCAGGGGCTCACCTGTTGATCTGGGTGACATACTGCTTCATCTCCTTCAGGGCCACATCCAGTTTGGTGAAGAGCTGCAGGTAGGCATCCTGGATCTCACGGTCCTCCTGCTTGAGGAGAAAGCTCAGGCCCCGGTCCTCCAGGCCCAGAGCCCCGTTGGCTGGCCCAGTGCTGCTATCCTGGAGACCTTGGCGTTGAGGGTCCCCATCCATAGCAGGCAGGCACTTCCAGGCTGGGGCCGCCATGGTGGTGATGCAGTGCTGGGTGTAGGACATGGGGTTCAGGTGGCCTACATGGAGAGAGGGAGAGCTCGTGTGGAAACAGGGCCCAGACACCCACAATCCCCTTGCACAAAGGTATACAAACCCACAGTGAGGATCTCAATAAAGGAGAAAATGTCCCCTTTTAAATATTATTTTAATCCACTAGATTACTTCAAGAAGAAAGTTTCAGCTTGGTGCTAATATGCCTTTAACTACTGTGATTTTTTTTCCTGTCTGGAAGGCAGACATGATGACTGGTACTCTAGCAGCCATTCTATTCCATGAGGCATTCTTCAGGATGAAAACCACATATAGAGACGAGGGTGCAGAAAGACAGGAGCCTAGGTTCCCCGATGACCATGAAGCCACTGCTCCAGCCCTGGACCCCTGGCTTCCAGACATGTTTCTGTTAAAGTGTCTGCAGTGCGAGATCCAAACACAATGTCTAACAGACACATGCGGTTACCTTGCTCTGGGTCAAGGCCAATGAGGGAGGGTTTGCGACCAAAGCGAATGCTGAAGGACCTGCCAATGGAGGGCGTGGTCTTGGGGTAGGAAACTTCCATGACGTTGATGTGGCAATTGGTGGGGCAAAAGTCCAGGCCACACAGTGGATGGGGCTCCAGAGTTGCCTGCTTGAAGGGTGGGCTGACCCTGCTCTTCAGCTGGGCTGCAAACTGACAAAGGCGGCGGGTGTGAGATCACGATTCGGGACTCCGGGAACTCTGGCCTGTCCCAGCACCCACTTCACCCTGGCCTAGGCCTGACATTCCAAACGGGGCAGAAGGAACAGCCCCCATGGAAAAGCAGATTCCCCTATACTGCACTTCAGTCGATCTGGGTATCAGGGAACGTCTGGAAAAATCCGAGGCCTGCATTCATTTTTCCACTTTAGCTGCACACATGCGCTGCCCTTGAGGGACCACCTCTCCCCAGCCCACAGCCCCTGCGGTTCAGGCAAGCTGCCGCCCCACCCCTACAGTGACCAATACAGGGCTAGGCGAGGGACCCAAGCGAAGCCAATAACAGCTCTCATCAAGTCCCTTTTCTACGTGGGCTGCTAAGGTTAGAGCTACAGGGGACCCTTTTGTCACCACAGGAAAACGGCTGCCTGAGAGCGAAGCCAAAACAGGAAAATAAAGTTCAAAGAAGGAGAAAGGCCGCGTTCTTAGGCCAGAGCTACCTGTCTGAACACTGGACACAGCCATGCCTGCCATTCCCCTCTGGGATTTTCGGTAATTCAAACCAGTAAATCCTCCCTCTGTCTAAGCTAAGTTGGGGGTGGGGTTTGGCATTTACGACCCAAGTCCTCCAGGCTGAGGCCCTGTCGTTGGTGCAGGTACCTCCCGATAGCAGGCAATCCTCTGGCCGATGCTCTCCAGCTTGGTGTCGCAGATGTTACGAAACTCAAAATGAGACATGGTCTTGATGTTGTTGCTCAGGGCCATGAGCCGCCCACAGTTCTGCACGAAGACACTGTCGTCGGCAGCAAAGGCCTCGAGGATCTGCAGAAACGTCAGCAACTCCTGAGCACACACTCTGCGCCAAGCGGGGGTCTTAAGCAGTTTTTATCTGCAGCGATTCCTGTACGCCCCTAATAACCCCCGTGAAGTCAGGTCTGTTACGGGCCCATTTTGCAGATGCATGAACTGAGGCTAAAGAGATAAGTCACTCTCCTAAGTCCCATGTGGTGGGGCAGAGACTAGAATTCAGGGCCCCAGGCTAACTCTGAGAAAATGGGAATCAGGCCGCTCCACCCCTCACACCCACCCAGGGCAGGGCAATGCCCAGCAAGACCTTGGCAGTGAGGCCGAAGCAGCCACGGGGCTCCACAATCTTCTCCAGCACGTGACACTTGACACCGGCTGTGCTCGCATACTCATACACCACGCCGTGCTCCAGGTGCACATTGTCCACAGTCAGGCTGACCACAGGGCTGTCCTCATGCAGGCTCAGCTGGGGACCCAGGGACAGCAAGGGGAAGGCTGAAAGCCAAAAGGATAGGCAACCCTGAGCAGGGGACTCCATCCTGCAGCCAGCCCGCCTGCTGGCCCAGCACCGCGGACAGCTCCTGCTACCCAGACAAGGAAACTGAAGTGTGTGCTACAGCTGTTCAGTTCCGCCAGCCCACTATTGTTCACCCCTCGTCTGGACTGTCTCTCTAGAAATCAGCGCTTGTGCCCTATTTCCAGTCTGTGTGGCTCAGAAGTGGGGACCTGCCCCCTTCACCTACATCATTCCCCAGAGGCACAGGCCTGGCCAATCAGCATACTCGATTTCCCCTATTCACAGTGACTGGTTCAGAAATGAGCATGTGACCCACGCTGAGCCAATGAAAGTCAAGTCTGGGATTTTTGTTGGATCTACAAAGAGGAGGAGACGCTCTCTTTTCAACTGGATTCCAAGCTGCTAGAACCACCACATGGAGAAAACAGCATGTGAGAGGAAACCCAACACAGAGGGAGCAGAGCTGAAAGCTGGAGAGAAAGAGACTCTTCAGGAGACTCTATAAAGCACTGGATTGAGCCAGACCTGAAGCTTGCATGACCATACTCAGATTTCTTAGTTTTCTAAGTCAATATTTTTATGTAGCCCAGATTCAGACCTAATTCACATGGGCCCAGAGAGGCTAAGTGACTCCTCAGAAGCCACACAGTTGGGAAGTGACATATCTAGGACACAAAGAAGGCAATGAATGATACATGTTAATAGTACGTGCAGTGAAGAAAAATAAAATAGAATAAGGAGACACTGGGAGAGAAGGGCCCTCAGGGGCAGCCTCTCTGAGGTGACATTTGAGAAGAGAGGTGAGCAAGGTGAGAAATTCTCTAAAGGAGAGCATTCCAGGCAGAGGGAACAGCAAGTGCAAAGGTCCTGGGGCAGGAGTACACTCGGTGCTGGGGTGGATGAAGCAGAGAGGGCAAATGGAAAGTGATGAGAGGCGAGGCTGGAGAGCCAGGCCAGGCTAAAGACTGTGATGAGAACTCAGTCTTTGCCCTGCGGAGGGTGGGAGCCATTGAAAGGTTTTCTTCTCTTTTTTGAGACTAGCCCGGAGGAGGAGGTAAGGCAGGGCAGGGAGGACAGTGAGCAGGCCACTGCAATACTCCTGGTGGAAATGATGGTGGCTTGGGCCAGGCAGCGACGGAGATGGTGGGAAGCGGTCAGACCCTGGATGAACGCGGAAGGCAGAGGCAACATGATGTGCTGCAGCAGGCGAAGCGGTGCAGAAGAAAGAGAACAGCTGAGGGGACTATAGGCCAGGGGCTTGAGAACCTGGAAGGATGGAGAGGGGGCCCTGAGGGGCAGAGATGACTTTGCAACGCAATGATCCCAGCTGACCCAGGGGAACCCAACACAATCACAAGGGTCCTTAAATGGGCAAGACGGAGGCAGAAGAGGCAGAACAGGCAGAAGGAGGGAGACGGCAAGATGACAAGGACTCGGGGCAATGCTGGTGGTTCTGCAGACGAAGGAAGAGGGCCGTGAGCCAAGGAATGCAGGCAGCTTCTAGAAGCTGGAACAGGCGTGTGAATGGGCCGCAGAAAGGAACGCAGGCCTGCTGCCACCTCAATCCCAGCCCAGGGAGACTGGTTTCGGACTCCTGACCTGCAGGGCTGGGACAGAATATGTGTGCTGTTTAAGTCACCAGGTTTGCGGGGCTTCATTACGGCGGCCGCAAAAACCTGACACAGAACTGATGGCAACCAGACAGACGGACGGCGAGGATCAGGGAAGAGTGTGGACACAGAGAGGACCCAGGCCCCACTGGGTCTCTGTCACACGGCCCACCTGTCCTGTTACCTGAGTCAGACTGGTCTTCCTCCCGGGCCCCCTCGCCACTGGGGTCCTCGCCGGGGGCCTCCTGGCTGGCTCGGGCCTCCTGGGCATCCTCATGGGTGTGATAGACCCACTGGTACAGGCCCTGGGAGGGGAGCGGAGTAAGAGGGGCGGCCACGACGCTGGGCACCCAGGGATGAAGGGACAACTCCAAATTCAGGCTTCCAGCCTGGTGGTGACACCACCTTAAGGGAGGCCCCCAAGACTTTACTTGGGAACCTTCCTGAGGGACCTCCGGTCACACTCAGCCCTCATCCTCTACAGTCTAAACTCCACACAGAACCCCGGGGGGCGGGGGAGCCTTTGACAATAGAAGCATGTCAGGCATGTAGCAGGTGCCCGATGAACACTGGATGGACTGATGAATCAGCATCACCTTCCTCAGAACCCCAACCCCAATCCGAGTATAAGAGCGACTTCTACCACCAACACCAACATCAGCTCCATGTGCCTCTGTAGTGTCGTGCCCATTTCACAGCTGTGAAAACTGAGGCCGTGAGGTATCACAGCCCAGCTCCTCTAGTTCAGGGAGGCTGAGGGGGCACAGGGTCCAAGCCCAGCTCAGTCCTACCAGGTGGGAAGCCCCGCCTGAGCCAAAAAGGCATGAGGCCTCAGGCTTTTCCCAGAGAAAGGAGGGTAGTCCTCAGCACCCACTCCCACCCACGGATCAGGGCTGCCCTGACCTCCCTGGCTGCCAGGTGGCTTACCAGGGCCTCTTCTCGGCGGTTCCGGAATGCCTGGAAGTGCTCCAGGACTTCTGGGGCACCGTCGTTCATCACATTGTTGCCATTGACCTTCAAGATACACTGGCCAGCACAGAGCCCTGCAGCCGCGGCCTCTGAGCCTAAGGGAGACGGGAGAGCTTGAGGCTGAATGCCAGGCAAAGAGGGCCAGGGCTGCAGGCAAGGGCAGGTATCCAGATGAACACTGTCCTCCACCCACCCTCCCCCCACCACCCACAGGCTCCACCTCTGTCCCTCCCACCCTAGAACCCCAATCCAGCCCACTCCAGTGGGCAGGGCAGGGGCTGGCATTCTCACTGTGCAGGCGAGGAAACTGAGGCTCAGAGAAGCGGCAGCTAGCCCACGGTCACGCAGCCCGGGTTCTACCCCCGGCTCTGCCACTAACTAACCGTATGACCTTTGGTTAAGGTCCTTAACCTCTCTGGGCCTTGGCTTCTTCATCTGTAAAATGAAGACTCCAGTGACGTCCGCCCATAGGGTCCGTGAGAGACTCGGTGAGTTAAAGCACTGAGCCCTGCCTAGCTCTTAGAACACGCTTGAGATACCAGCTGTCTGCTGTTTTTGCCTCGTTCACCTACAACCACCTATTCTTCTCTGGAGATGCTGTCAGGCAGGGCTCCTCGCCTCAGCACTACTGATGTTTTGGGTTGTTCTATGCAGTACAGGACGTCGGCAGCATCCCTGCTCCCTACCCATGAGATGCCACCCCCTGCTGTGGCAACTAAACTCGTCTCCAGACACTGCCACATGTCCCCAGGAGGGTGAAACCACCCCCAGCTGGGAGCCCCTGCTTTAAGGATATGTGAAATAGAAAACCACTTTAAAATAGTAACAAATTCTCAGTTTTCTATCCGGATATGCATTTTCTTAATACATATGAAAAGGGCAAATACGACTACCAAGTGGACAATTCATGTTTAAACTTTAAAACTGGGGCCTATAGATGCAAAAAGGCTGGGAGCCCAGGATCTCAGATGGTCCGGTTCCACCTCCGAGGTGGAGTAAGCCCTCAAACCTCATAAGAGAAGGCAGCACAGCAGCAGATGTCCCAGACTGTGAGCCCACAGACTGGCCACAGAGGTGTGGCCAAAATTCACATACGGCTTCTCTTCAAAAATAAAAGCTGGCAAGAGTGGGCCCACACTCCTGCCTGGCAATAAGGAGCTTGAGCTGAGGAAGACAGCCCCTTTTAGAGTGAATGTGTATTTTTCGCCTTGCCACAGTCCCCACCACTCCCTGTTGTCTTCCTCTCAGTTACCCATTTGTAACTGCCTCACCCTCGTAGGCATTTGCATTTGCATGCCTTGGCTTCAAGCAAAGAAAGTAAGTGGTATCGGTGCACTGTGAGGCGCAGGCCTGGTGGTAATAATGGTTTGGGTGGCTCTGGATTCCTACCGCGCATGCAGACCCATTTCCCAGAGTGCCCTCTGCCTGCCAGGCTCCACTCACCTCGCCCCACAGCGTAGACGTATGGCGGGGCAGCTCCACGGATCTGGCAGCACAAAGCCTCTGGGTGGTCGGGGACTTTGATGATCCTGCACCAGGCAGAAGCAGCCGTAAGGAAAAGCCGTATCACCCCCAATAGCCCAGGGACCACCCTGGGGAGCCCCTGCCTCCCAGACTTTGGGGAAACCCAGCCCAAAAATAATAGCAGGGCCAGGCTTACCAGCCCCCAGATATACAGAGAAACCTCACGGAGCCCTAAGCAAGGCCCAAGCCACCAGGATCTCGGGTCAATCAGAACCACCGCCTGCCCGTGAAGCTTCAATCCAAGCACAGAATTCCACATCACCTCCACCTTCTCCACCACCCTCCTGGCAGGAGGAGGCCTCGTGGTGGCCAGCCCAGTACCCCAGCCAGTGAGCGCTTTGTTCAACAATCACAGACAGAAGGGTGAGACGTGACCTGCACCTCTTGGTGCCCACTCTAGAAAAACGCCCACACGTGTCCCCTGGAAAACACTGTTGAAAGCCCGGCTCTTGGCCATTCTGCGGGTGGATCACCAGAGCTGAGCAAGCGGCACCTGCCCGGGATCATGCGGAGGGTGCCATTAATGCAGGGGCTTCAGTGCAGCTGTCTGCTTCCCCATCAAGGGTGTGTCCCCTGCAGTGGGCTTCAGGACCATCCCTCCCGTCCCCCCCCACCAGATAAAGCCGTTTGGGGAGCCTGTTCTCAAAGCCCAGGTGTCTCCAGAAGGAAAGACAGGCACGTTCCACCTTGGTGGTTTCTGCCACTTCCACATACGGACCAACCCATCAATCATCTTCCCTAAACTGACTTGCCTTTTCACTGAAATAATCTTATTTAAAACTTCCCATCACTCCTGTCAACAGAAAACTGCAAGGCGTTTGCCCTAAATAGAAGGGAGAAGTGGAAACTAAATGCACACTTTTTAAAATAGAAAACGCTTCTCCCTGTACCTATATCTGGTATCCAACCAGTCCTCGCCACCCCCTGCAGCCACGCAGGCCCATCCAGAAGCCTCCTTGCCACGCCCCCGCGGCCGCCTCTGCCCCCGACAATCCAGTCTCCACTAGCAGCCAGAGGCAATCTGCAGAACCCACGTCAGATCATGCCTCACCCCACTCAGAGCCTTCACCTGGCTCCACGGTCCTGCTGTGGGCACAGCGTCCTACAGGACCAGGCCCTGTTGCCTGGCTGACCTCAGCAGACCACTCTGGCTCACTCCGCTCCAGCCCACCAGCTTCCTCACTACTCCTCGCACACACAGCCGCAGTTCCATCGGGCCTCTGCACTGGCTGTTTCCTCTCCCTGGATCCCTCTTCCCCCGCAAGTCCCCGCGACTCCCCCTTTACCTCCTTCGGGTCTTGGTGGCCCCACCACCATCCCTCCACACAGCCCACCCTCCTTCCCAGCTGTCCACGCTGGTCCCCACTTCCTACCGCCTGGTTCAGCGTGCACCTTGCTTCCCCATTTTTTGTTTCGGCGTCTGTCTCCTGCTCTAATCTCCAACCCAGCTGAGATCTACGAAGGGTAGAAATGCATCCAGGGCCTGAAGCACCACTGAGCACACCACACCACGGGCGCTCGGTAACTGCCTGCTGAATGACTGAAGGGAGCAGCCTCACGTCCAGTGCCTGCCGCATGAGCCCAGACCCTCACCCCCACCCCAGCACCCAGGGTGCCTCCACCCGAGAGGAAGGTTGGTGGGAGCTGGGACACCTGGCCCCAGGGGACACTCACTCTTTGGCCTTGGTGGCCACCAGGAGGCGCAGTGGGCGGCGGGAGCAGAAAGACTGGTTGAGGACGGACTCTACCTCTGTGAGGGGCCGCAGGAACACCAGATCCTCGTTGATGGAATAGATCTTCCTCCCCACCTGCAGGCCGGCCATCTTGGCGGGGGAGACACGCACAGTGGGTTACCAGTCCCCTCCCTCCTAAGGAGCCTTGAACGCATTCAAGCAGCACAGTACCAGCCCCCAGGGCCAAGCATGACCAGAGTGACCCCCAAGGCAACCCCGTTCCCCTGTGTGGCAAGCAGTCGCCCCTGCCCCCACAGGCTGGTGAGACCCGGTGCTGGCCAATGAGCTATGAAGAGGCGCCTGCTGCGGGCGCTAAGAGGAGAGGCTGCCCCAACCTGCCCCTGCTTCCTGCCAGGCCCTGTGAGGACAGGAGGTGCAGGACTAAGGCAGCCACCTCATGACCATAGGGCGTGGCCAGCAAAGTGAAAGAGATGTTGACCCTGGACAAAGACCTGCAACCACCTCCTTCAAACCACTGAGATCGTTAGACAAACGAAGCCCACTGGCTCCAGCCTCGGTGGGGCGAGCGCATTCCCAGCCACGACGGGGAGGTACGTGGACGCCTGGGCAACCCTCCTCCGCACCCCGGGGAGCAGCTGCAAGAGGACTTGGGGCTGAATGCATAGCCCGCCACACACTCGCTCTCCTTTCTCTGCCAGACCTTGGTCCATGACAGGAGCAGCAAACTTGTCTTATTCAGGCCAGCAACGATTAGTTTTTCCTCATTACAGCTGATTCAGAAACTTTTTCTTGCACCTCTCCAAGGGGCCAGCAGAGGGAGCCAGTGGCGCGCGCTCTCTCTCTCTCTCTCTCTCTCTCTCTCTCTCTCTCTCTCTCTCTCTCTCTCTCTCTCTCTCTCTCTCTCTCTCGGGACAGACCTGCGCAGAGTGGCCCTGTCCTGGCTCCCCCAAGAATGCAAACTAGACAGCCCTGGACTCAGTTTCCCCACACAGGCAACAAGCGAAGAGGGACATCCTAGGAATTGCTGCCTGCCTCAAGAAACATGGAGAGACACCCCTCTCTCCGACCCACACTCAGCCCCTCCCAGGGCAGCCTCTGTGAGAGGCCTCACCTCAGCCAGCGAGCCCCTCTGGACCGACTTCACCACCACAGCCTTGTTCCTCTCCTCGATGTCGAAGCCATAGTCTTCCTCCTGGGGCAGGATCTGTGGGTCCAGGGCAGGAGGGAGCGGTGAGATGGGAGGGGCTGGAGGGCTGCGCAGAGGCGGGGAGCCAGCCCTGCCTTGGCCCCCATGGGACTGTGACCCTGCCGGCTGCTCAGGTCCCACATCTACATGGGGTAGGGGTATAGGGCGGGGCGGGAGGAGGTGGCAGGAGAGAATAAAAAACAGCACCCAGTACACAGTAAGTGCTCAATACCTATCTGTGCATACACACCACCTGGTTTCCACCTCGGCCGGGTGCTGATCACGCAGCTGTTTACTTTTCAATGCCTGGCTCCCCTTCCCCTCCCACCCTGAGGACAGTCTCCCCAGTAGTTCGCCGCTGCCCCTCTGTCTGCTGGCAAGCTGTAGGTGCTCAATAAAAATGTACTGGCTTAATGAGTGAACTAGATCCAGGTGTCCAGCCACCAAGAACTTGGGGACAAGAAGGGGGCAGTCTCTTCCCCTCTGCAGAATGGCAGGCAGGTTGGGGACCCAGGAAAACGCATTTATACGGTAAACAAATATCTGAGCTCCTTGCTGCCTATTACATGGGTCAGGCTCTTTACTGGGCGCTGCAAACAGTACTGAACGAGGCAGACAGTCCCTGCCCTGATGCAGCTGTCTAGTGGGAGAGACAGACAACAAACAAATATAGAATGCGACACAGGGAGTGCATGAAGTTTGAGTTAAAATAAAGCACTTAAAGGGGCAGAATATGGTGTGGCAGGGGCAGAAGAGGTGATGTGTGAGCCAAAACTGGAATGAAGTGAGGAACAGGACTTTCTAAAGAGCTCCAGGCAGAAGGCACAGCATGTGCAAAGGCCCTGAGGCAGGCCCCAAGGGACTTCCTGGGGGATGAGAAAGCAGATCAGAGAGGCCAGGGTGGAGTGAGGAAAGAAAGAGGACAGCAAGTGAAGCTGGAGAAGCAGGAAGAGTCTCGCAGACCACGAGAGACTGGGTTTTATCCTAAGTGTGGCGGGACGCATGGGAGGGCTGCAGAGAGGGAGGAACGGGAATCGCGCAGCCCCCAGAAGTACTGCAGGAGGGCAGTGAGTGGCGCCATCTTCATGGTGTTCAGACTTCGGCCCCCGCCCTGGCTGCGGCAGGAGACCCGGGCTCTCTGAGCTGCCCTGACGGCTCACTGCGGGCCAGGCACCGAGACAGAGGCTGCTGTCGAAACGGGACTTGATGGGCCAGGCTGTGCCACTTCAACTGCTAGGCTATTTACAGCAACTGGACGGACAGGGTGGCGGCTCAGAGGGCCTATGGCCCTGGCCTGCAGGATGAGCCACCTCGGGAAGCCACCCTCCTGCACAGCGCCAGGTGGGAGGTGGGATGGGCAAAGGGAGACGGAAGGGAGGAGACAGGTTGTCTGGTAAGCCCAATCCTTTTTGAAAAGAAGATACTCTTGTCCAGTGAAGTGACCTGGGCTCTTGGCAGCATTGTCGGCCACCCCCCTAGGATCACCCCTACTCTGGGGCGCTCCAAGCTGAGCCCCCATCTGAAGGTGTCCCAGCTGCCAGGCCTGCAGGCGGGTCTGGGGAGGGAGATGCGGCGGCTCAGCTCTGCTCCTACCAGCAGGCGCTTGGCGAGAATGTTCTCCACCAGCTTGAAGTCGTTGCGAAGCTGTTTGTTCCTGCTGCTCGTCCCCTCCATCTCCTCGTCTGCGTGGAAGCGGAAGTACTGCGACTCATCCTTGAACTCGCTCTTCTCCAGCACTGCAAACCCACACACACACAAGCACGTGGTCAAGTTCACAGGGGGAAGGCCCAGCAACGCCTGCCAAATGGCAGCCGCCGGCCGGAACCAGCCCCTGGACAAGTTTGGTTTGTCCGGCCCCATGCTGTGTTAAATGGAATCAGGTGCCAACGCTAACATATTAGGATATTGCGCCTAAATGACAGGCCTTCTGACTCCTCTCGAAAAACCGGAACTTGTCCCACCTGCTGCAAAGACATATTTCAAAGCCACAGGAACAAAGTCAGTGTGGAACTCCAGGAGAAACAACCAATGGAAGAGAAGAGAAATCACTTAAGGGGACTGTGTGTTCATGAGAACTTAGTGCATGATGGGTGATGATCACATGGAAGATTCCAGACGGTGCAGGGGACCCATTTAGGGGAAAACAATAAAACCAGACCCCTACCTCACACCATATACAATAAACTCCTGGTGGATTTAAGACCTAAATGTGAACAGGAAAACTAAAGCTCACCAGACAAAATGCAGGAGAATTATCTTTGTCCTAGACAGGAAAAAGAGTTCAGGTACAAGATACCCACCCCCACCCCCCAAAAAGCACTATAACTTCCATGCGATAGGAAAGCCACAGGCACACAGAGGATTTAAAAAAAAAAAAACAAAACTAATGTCTAAAACCAACAAAGAATAACTATCTAGACTATATAAGAAACTCCAATAAACCAACCAGAAGAGGTTGGGAAACTCATAAATACACGGGCAAGGGATGTGAACAGATGGGTAACCCCAAATGGGCGGCAAGCATGTGAAAAGGAGCCAACTTCACTGGCAATCAGGAGACCTCAAGGAGACACTGAGGACCAGAGACTGCCCGTTCTACGCCTCTCTTTATAAAGCAAGTGTTCTTCGGACACGGCCACACCCTCTGATTCTCCCGTCATCAGGGGACGCTCTGGTGCCACGGTGACAGAACTGAATCACTGCAAGAGACCGCATGACCCACCAAGTCCAACATATTTAATACCCGAGCCTTTAGATTAAAAGTTTTCTTTAAAATATTTTCCTATTAATTCAATTTTATTTTTTTTAAGAGAAGGGAAGGGAGGGAGAGAGGGAAAGAAACATCGGTGGGTTGCCCTTTGGGCGCACCCTGACAGGGGGACTAAACCCACAACCTAGACATGTGCCCTGACTGGGAATCGAACTGGCGACCTTTTGCTTTACGGGACGAGGACCAACCAACGGAGCCACACCAGCCAAGGCTGGAGAAAAAGTTTACTCCTCAGACAAGGAAGGGCTGCGCCCCTTTGACAGAGGGGGAGACTCAGGCCAGAGAAGTTAAATAAACTGAGCGAGGTCACAGAGCGCCTCCTTTTCACCGTGGGGCCCCGCCTGGCCTGTTCAGTGGAGGCAGGGAAGAGTTACATGGCGGGGGGGCGGTCAAGGCTCAGGCTGGGAGAGGCAGGGGCAGGAAGTGGGGGGGCCTGAGAGGAGGAGAACCAGCTGCCTTCGCTCCACAAAATGTGCCCGCCACCCCTGCAGACAGACGCTGTCTGCTGACTTGGTGTCGAGAGAGAAGCGGCAGGCGGCGCTGCATCCGTCCTCCTTTCCTTCCTCCTTCCTCCTTTCCTGGGACGTCTGGCTGTTTGTGCGTCTCAGGCCACCCCTCTTACCTCTTGAGAGAGCAGACACACAAATTACCGCTCTCCCCAGAGCTGGGGAGCCAGGCCCCGGGGGGGCCCGGCTGGCTCCGCCTCCACAGTAAACATGTGGGAAGAAGCAGGATGATGTCGTGCTGAAATGTCTGAGGAACAGCTGGCATCCTCTGGTCCAGCCACTCAGTGAGGTGAGGTCCCAGCACTCCCATCTCTGTTGAGGCCGTGGGCCAGGCTTCATGAGATGGGCACAGATCTAGGTTCAAATCCCTGCTCAGCCCCTTCCCAACCTCACGCCCTTGTAGCCTCGCTGAGCCTCAGTTTCCCCTTTTACAGGGATAGTAACAGCATCGACGTGGCTGTGAGGATCAAGTGGTGAGCCTCAGTTTCCCTGCGTGTGCCTAAAGTGAGAGAGCCGGACCACCAGCCTCCCTGAGGACACCTCAGGGCCCACGAACTCAGGTCGGAAGCCTCGAGGCGCCACGCAGGCCCCACCCCACCCTCCACTCTGCTCCCTAACCTGCATTTTACAGCAGCCACAAACCTAGGATTTGGCCCTTTCCAATTTTAGCCTGTTTTTGAGTTCGTGGCAGGGAATAGGGGAGCAGCGGCCACGCCCTGCAATTTCTCTCCCTGGGGGGCCCTCAGTGTGTTGGTGCTGCCTGGGAGTCACCCCCCCACGAATGTCTTCAGCCAGCAGCCTTCCCGGAACAGCGGCTGGGTGGACCCCTAATTACTCTCACCCGCAAATGAGAGGTTCTGCCCAGCCGATGGCAGGAGGGACAGAGTGATCAGAGGCCCCACAGGGAGCAGAGCAGCTTCTGGGAATGAGGGACGGTGGTGAGCCAGGGCCAACGAACGGGAATGACGGGGCTGCCCCAGCTGGGCCCAACCTGCCCGGCTCAGCTGGGGAGTGAGTCCCAGCCCAGGGCCGGGGGCCTGCGGAGCTCAGAGCGGAGGGGGCAGAGAGGCCTCCAGCAGAAAGATGGGGAAACTAAGGCCCAGAGAGTGGCCTGGGCTTCCAGGGAGCGAGCTGAGGCAGGCCTAGAAGCAGGTCTGCAGGCTACCAGGCAGGGGAGGGACCAGGTGACCTTCCCTGTGACTGGCACACCTCTCACCCTGCTGAAGGGACAACGAACCCAGCGGCTGCCCCAGGGGAGGGGAATCCTGGCCGCAGCCTGTTTGTGCACTTACCGGCGCATGGCTGTGCCCATGTGTTTACAGACTGCCTGTGGCTCTTCTCATGCTGCAGCGGGGAGCTCAGCAGTGACGGAGACCACACGGCCTGAACTGCCTGGCCCTCCGCAGAGTTCGCTGATCTCTGAGCTTCAGCACAAAGCTGAAGCGGCCAAAAGTCCTTCCAGTCTCACCCTGCGTGCCACCCCCAGGTCCAAGCCACAGCCCCCCCCCCACTGGACTACCGCAGCCACCTCCTCGCTGGCCTCCCTGCTGCCGCCCCCACCCTCACAGACACTCTCCACAGATGCCAGAGGGGTCCCGTACAAACCTAAGTCGGGCATGCCCCTCCTCTGCTCTGACCCTGCCCAGGACCCCCACCTCACGAGAGCGAAAGCCAAAGCTTGTAATGTTCCAGAATATGTCCTCGCTTCGCTGTTGTCTGATTCTCACACACACGTGCACACATGCACACGCTCAGACACACCACACACAAAGCTGTGAGCTCCCGAGGGGGCTCTGTCATCTGCCTTGCTCCCTGCTCTGTCCCCAGAGCCTAGCCCGGGCCTGCACGCAGGAGACACCCCCTCAGCGAGTGAACGGAAGGGCAGCATGCAATCAGCCTGACCGGGAGAGGACTGCCCCACAAAGAAAAGCCAGTCTGACCCAGGTGCCGAGTGGAGAAGGAGAGGAGCTCCTTCAGCTGGGTGGTCCAGGCCTCGCCAGGGAGGCCGGAACTGAGCAGGGACTGAGCAGCAACGCCGAGCGAGTGAGGGGCGAAGCAGGCAGGGAAGGGCACCCCAAGCGAGGGCCACGCAAGTGCCAGGGCCCTGAGAGTGAGCTGGAACCAGGAGAAGGGCTCCTTGGAGAGGTGGAAGTCGACCTGTCCTGCCCAAAGGGCCGGAGACTTGGGGCTCCCCCAGGGCCAGCGAGGGAAGGCCGGGAGCTCGGGGGTTGAGTGTATGGCCAGGGAGGCCGGCCTGCTGGGGTCCACATCCTGACTACTTGCCATGTGACCCTGAGCAAGTTTCTTGACTGCCTGGGCGTCTATTTTCTCCTTTACAAACGATGTTAATACTGACATCAAAGGTCTTTATTCGGATTAAGCCAACACATGGAGAGGACTTAGAAGGAGGCCAGGCTCACAGCCATTCACTTCTGTTCTAATGTAAAGTGGTATCAGTGGAACAATCTTCTCCCCCTTCTCCCCAGTGTCCCACCCCAGGATCATCTCAGGACTGTCCCCCTCCCTGCCCCCTCACATGCTTCCCCCCTCCAAGCCCCGAGGGAAGAGTGACTCATCTGAAGGGTGAGGCTGGGAATGGGGCTCGGAGCCAGTCTTTCCTCTCCCCCCCACGGAGCCCATGGCCCAGGCCCGAGCCTCGCTGCCCGTCCAGGAGGAAGAGCACAAGCAGCCCATGGATTTGACCTCGAATCCAGTCTGTTTTTCCAGCCAAGTTTTACCAGCCACCTTGGTCCCCCCTGGACACTAGAAGTGATCTCTTAATCAGTGCAGAACAGGGGAGAGGAAGGGGCAATTCAAGAGTTGCCCCAAACCCCCCCACGCTCTGCAGGCCTGTAGACCCGGCATCTAGCCTGGGCTCCCCCACGGGCACACTGGGCAGCCTCTGGCCCACCCCATGCTTCCTCTGGGCCTCAGTTTCCCCTCCCTGTGATATGCACCAGGGACCAGAGGCCGTGCCGGCCCTTCCGTTCCAGGACAGACGGAGGCCGGGCGGAGGGGAAGGGGTGGGTTACCGTGGTGCATGAAGCCGTTGTTGCACAGGCCCACGCCAAGCGCCACCGCCTCCTCCCGCGTCTGGCAATCACCCTGGAACGGAACAAGAAGGGGGGGTGTTAGTGGATTGGCACCAGAGGGGCTGTGTGGGGCTGGAGGGAAGCCCCCTGCCTGCCTCCCCAGCACGGAAGCCCCAGAAGGGCAGAAGGGTATGTCTCTTTGTTTACTGAGGTACCCCAAACGTGTTTGTGATTGTTATTAACAAATCCCAGATAAGAATATTATTTTACTGTATTTGCGGTAAGTACATGGAGCAGTGTGTGATAAACACCACAAGAGAGAAACGGAGATTTTTAAAGTAGCAGACACGGTTGGTTGCCCGGAAACCACCCTCTCCCAACCCCGCAGCACTGAACCCTCGCTGCTGTGGACGCAACACATCCATCCCAACAGCCACAGCCCCAGCCTCCCTTGCAGCTAAAGGTGGAAGCCGAAATCACTGGTAGGGAACTCCAGTAAAGACCCCTTGTCCCTGGCCCTTCCTTTCTCTTCTGCCCAGAACAAAGAGGTGATGGCTGGAGCTCCTGCAGGCACCCTAGACGGCAGTGTGACCTCGAGGACAGACACACACTGAGGATGGCAGGGCGGGAAGAGTGTGGTCTCCAAAGACAGCGTGAGGCCACCCTGGCAGCTCTGAACTCCCAGCCTCTGGTTTTCTCTTCTGCTGCAGAAAACAAACCCCTAATTCCTTTGACTCTGTAGTGGGATCTCTGATTGAAATCAAGTTCAGTTCCTAACTGACCTCACTCTAGCCAGTGAGACATCTCGGGAAACCTACAGGGGATTCCAGAACCACCCCCCCGAACCCTGAGAAAAGAGGTGCTGTCCCTCCCGGCCTGGGGTAGCGTCACACGAGGAAGTGACGCACGGGGCTGTGGGGATATCTTGTGACCGAGTGGCAGACCCGCTCAGTGAGGAGGATGGAGCGGAGGATGGAAGGTTCTCCTTGATGTACGTGGCCAGTGACGTGGCACGATTATCTGCTCAGGCCACTGCTTAATCAGGTTTTTGTCCTTGCAACTGACAACCCTCTTAACCGGTACGGTTTAAATCAGGGGGATCCTGCTCATCTCAGCGCTTCCCTGAGAAAGTGACATCCAACCCAACACTGAAGAACGACCAGGTGTGGCTGGCGCACTGGGCCCACCCTTAGGGCCCACTCTCCCACGTAGAATGTCATCTCGGTGGGACAGCGCCTCAAGGTTTGCCACTGCCCGCCGCAACCCCCCAGCGCGGCCCACCCCAGCCAGGTTGAGGGCACATGATCCACGCAAGGCCAGTGAGACACTCCGTGCTCCAGGAACATGACTGAGAGGGTGAACCCAGGGACAAGGAACAGTTGGTGTGGATTCTCCCTGAGAGCAGTGTCCCAGAGAGACGGTGCCCCGGAGCTCAGGCGCCCAAGCAGCTGGGCGCTTCCTGACACCAGTTCTTTCTAAGGCCTGGCTCCTGGGTCTCGCCTTCCAATACAGCATCTCCCCTCTTTTCCGTCCTTATGTTAGCCAGAGTCTGCTTCTTGCAGTCTGAATAATCTCAGTAAGTTCAGGCAAAGTGTCAGTTGTGTGTGTGCTCGGGGTGGGGGGGTGGGGGAACCCGGGGGGTGTGGGGAGAGTTGACAGGCAGACGAAACAGCAAGAACGACGGTCCAGCAGCGGGACAAAGCCTGGAGCACGAGATACAGCGTGGCTGGCAAAGAGCAGATGAGCTCCATGCGGCTGTGTTCCCTGCCGAATCCCAAGGGCCCAGCAGGTAGTAGGAGCTCAATAAACGTGTGTTGCTAAGCTGAAGGTCTTGTCACCAGGAACCAAATCATGCAGAAGCTTGCAGCCAAGTCAATGAGCTGCAACTAAGGTCAGACAGCCTCTCATTTAAATAATTCCCAAAGTGAGAAGGTCCAAAAGGCCCTCGCCAGACACAGCCAGGCCAGAGGCCTTGACTGTCCCACACCCCTTGGGCACCGGAGGAGCTAGAGAGGGAATTTCCCAGCTACAGAAGTGAAGGCCAAAGGTGGCAGGACTCAGTCTGCCAGGACGGGGGCTCAGACACAGAGCAGATGGCCAGGGGGGAGTGGCCGGCCTTAGTATTTCACTGCACTGGCTGACCTGGCCAACCAGAGGAAGCCAAATCTCTCCTCAGGGACCCCAGGCCAGGGTCTAGAGGACTAGCGGGCTCTGAGTCCAGCCAGGGGAGGCGGCCATCCAGGACAGGCCACACCCAGAGCAGCTGCCCCCAGCTGGGAGGGGCCAGCGGGGAGGCACAGCGGGCCCAGGAGTCCAGCAGGCCCAGCTCTGACGCCTGGGAGGCCCGGGCAGCTGCCTGGAGCCCACCTGACGCCCACCTGGCTGTCTGAGGCACTCCGTCTGGGATCCCAGCCCATCCCTGCTCCCCTGCCCCCTGAAGGGCCCTGGGGTGACTCACAGGGAGGCTACTAAAGTTAGAACAGCGGCGGGATCCTCAGGTTAACGGTGAAGGATGCTGGCCCTGGATGCACTGTCACCTGAAAAGTAAACCCCCACCCTCCATCCCATCAGCTGTGGGGAGACCACAGGTCACCGTGTCACCATCTTCTCCCCTCCCGGAGGCAGGCATGGGCACACATGGCTCCACGCTCCCCGTCCTGTCCCCCACTTGCCCACTCGCCCCCAGTGCTGGAAGCTCCAGCCATACTGGCCTCCTGGCCGCTCCTTCCGCACACGGCACGTGACCCCACCTCAGGGCCCTGGCCTGTCAGGTCTCGGTGCCCACGCCACCTCCTCAGAGTGGGCCCTTTCCTAACCCCCCTAAAGTAGGGCCCCACCCCCTCCACCACATGCCCACCCCACAAACACCCATCCAGCCCCGTTCTCTCGTTCCCTTGTAGAACGACGTCTGTGCCGGCTTGTCACAACCAGAAATGAACTCACCCCTTCAGAGCACAGCTCCCGGGGAGAACCAGCCCCATGCTCCCTGCCCCTGGGTCTCTCCTAATAAACGAACTGGTTCAAGGTCTGTCTCCCACCAGAACGTCAGTCCCGTGGGCGGCGACAGTGCCTGCCACGTCCACCCCACGTCCCCGCCATGAAGCACAGCCTCTAGCATTTAGGGAGGCACAAAAAACATCTGATGAATGAATTATTGGATGAATGAATGAGAAATCCAGTTTGGAAGCCGAGCCTGAACTCACCTGCATCTGCCTCAGTTTCTGTGCCTCTAAAATGGGGGCAATAACCATGCCCTCCCTCCGAGACTCGTGGGAGGGCTAAAGGGCTCCCGGCCCAGGGCCTGGCGTGTGGGGAGCATCTGATAAATGTCAGTTATTCTTGCTCAGCCACCTCTCAGGAGGGAGAACTCCCTAGGAATGAAGGGAGCAGAGGCAGCGCAGGGTTGGAGAGGTAACACAGAGGCGGGCACTTACCAAGGGCCTCAGCAGACCCCCCTGCCCGGGACTTCTGAAACCCGTGCCAATGCCCGAGGGGGCCTCTCGCGACCACCTCATGCCAGGCACTGCACAGTCTTACTCGGCCTTGATGGACACCCGGAAGCAATCCCTATTATTAATAACCCCATTTGACAAATGAAGAAACTGAGGCACAGACAGGCGTGGCAGCTGCCTGAGGTCACACTGTGAGAATGGAAGCCTTTCAGAGCCGGACCCTCCCCGCCTCCAACCACCATGTTACAGGTAGGGAAACTGAGGTTCTGAGAGGTCAGTTACCCAGGGCTGCAGCCGAGGCTCTGTCCTGCCTGTTTATCCTGTTTCCTCTGGTGTCGCCTGGAGTCACCGGCCTGGCCCCTCGCCTATGCCCACCCTGGACCCCAGCCCCCTGGACTGAACACCCTGCCGCGGTCGCACCCACCATCTGGCTGACAGCGGGGGTCCGTGTGGCGGGCACGCAGGCGCATTTCAGCTGAGCCGGCACAGGAGCCGGCGGATGTGTGCCGTCCCACACCTGGCTCCCGGCCTGTCCCTGATGCTCCCTCCGCATCTGACAGCCACAGCCGGGGGTGTCCTGGAGCCCAGGCAGCACAGACCAGAAGCCACCAAGCAGAGAGGGGGAAGGGAGCAAACTCTGGAGCCCGATTCCCTGGATTCAAACTCCTGGGTGATCTGTGGCCGTGGGTTAGGACTACCAAGGCATCCTAACAGCACCTCAGATACCTACAATCTTATTGGAATACCCCATATGTGTGGTTCCTGAGGCAAGTTACGTAACACGAGCCTCCGTTTCCTCATAGGTAAAATGGGAAGAACTTCTCAGATTGTTCTTGGGGTTCGGCGAGGTAACACGCGGAACTGATACACAGCATAGCGTTCCATGGAAGGGCTAATACTCACCTTATCCTCAGAGTTAAAAGAACTCTGACTTGTCCAACTAGTGGGTAGGAGCCCCTCCCCGAGCCTCAAGGGGTGAATTCTGAGAAATTCTAAGTCACTCTCAGCAATTCCTGGTTCTCTCCCTCAGGGAGTGGTTTAGAGATACATGTGGGGCCCAGATGGGGTAAGTGAAAGTTTCCTCACTAAACAAAATGAGAAAGCTCTCTCCCACTGCCCCTGCTGCCTGCCTTGGTCTCTAGGTCTGCATAAATGTGATGGCTGGAGCTGTGGCAGCCATCCTATGACTATGAAGCAACCGGCAATAGATGGTGGAACAGGAAGATGGAAGGAGTCTGGGTGTAAATGGCAATGCTGAGCTCTGCGACCATGAACCATGGATGCCTAGTTACGTGAGAAAGAAAATGCGTTACTGCATCAGTCAGGTCTCCTATTATGTGCAGCCAAAAACATTTCTAGCTTATCAGCGGGTTTCAATCAATATTTTGTTTCAAGGAGCAGAATGGCCTAGAAGTCAGCAATGAAGATGTATTCAAAGCAAAAGAATCCTCCGTATGTCTTCCTGACTTTCCTGCTAAGGTAAAGGCGGGGCAGACTTGCTGTAACCAGCCCCCAAGGTCACATCTACACCAGCCTCTCTGCACAGAGAGACCCCCCCACGCACACCCCCCACCCCCTTTTCCTCACCCAGAGCCAGATGACGGCTGCCTTTCGGTCAACCTCTTGGAAGCCATCCTCCAGCACCAGCTCCAGTTAGCGTCCCTGTGTCCCCGGCCCAGGCCAAGCAGGGGAGGTCTGCTGACGTGGACAGACACACGTCATGGTCAACGGCAACCTTCCTTCATCATCCTCCCCCTGCATCTTCTTGCAACAGGATACTTGGCAGGGGGTGGGGGTGGGGGAGAGGACCGTTCTCAGGACCAAGTGACCGTGACTCAGGCAGAGCTCTGACAGTGCTACCCACAAGCAGCGCCCACTATGCCCAGCACCCATCACCAGGAGAAACCAACCCTGGCGGCGGCTGGTTCCCCTCCTCACTAGAGTGCTCCAGGGTGCAGCCCTGAGCTTTCCCGCTCAGCCAAGGACCTAAGAGTCATTTCAGACTCCTGTCTATCTGTCACCTCCCACACCCCATCCATCCATCAGCAAGCTGTTAGATCTACCTTCAAACACTCCAGGGTCTGACCACTTCTCCCGCCTTCCCCATGGCCACCGTGCTCCCTGCCCAGAGTTCTGAAGTCACCTCCTCCCCGTGCCCTCCTGCCAGCCTCGTCACTCACAGCCTGTGCTCCACATAGTCAGAGGGATCTTATCTGACCAGAGTGGGCCACCGCCCCCCTTGTGCTCAGAGCCCTGCAGTAGCTGGAGT
>PVJI01017966.1:0-34410 GCA_004026765.1 Micronycteris hirsuta
CAGTGATTTTTCCAGTATTTGTCTGTTTAAAACTTAAGAAAAATAATTCAGTATACATTTTATAGTAAATCACAAAAAGTTTCATTGAAAAAAAATATGTAAAACTAAAGTTATCCTAATTTTACTGAATGTTGCCATTTACACAAAACATTAGCAAAAATGGCCCGCTCCAACTGCTAGTTTGCGATCAACGCTCCCCACATCCCAAGTGTTAAGATATTAAGGAGATTAGCTATAGGCTGTGAGGAAACACCTAGAGAGCCTGTGGCAGTGACGCAGATTCCAAGGATCCACATCTAGCGTAGGAGAGCTTCTCTTCAATATTATATGGATATGTGAAGATGGCATCTAGAATCAGTCTCGATCCAGAAGCCCAACAGAAATGCTAAAGCAGTCACACTCACAGCTAGCAAGGACATGGGAGTTTTCTCGTCTTTAGGGCTAGTGTGCTGCACTGTGTAAAATGCCTTTTACAGTCATTACTGAATAGTTTAAAGCTCTAGCAGGGCTCTAATAGAGTCAGGGATTGTTTTTTAAAGAGGTATTTGGGTATGGAAGTGGCAGTAACTGTGTTTTAATGCTTTTTTTTTTAAGATAGCTCACTATACACCCACATTTATAATAAGGAAAATTGCTTCCATGGAGAACATGTCACGCTCATGGCACATTCAAGGAATCTCTAATCCTTTTCATTTAAAGAATATTTGCTTTCTACATAAATCTCTCAATCTTTTTTTTCTTTCTAGCTTTCTTATCTCCTTTGTCTAGGTGAGTGTTAAATTGCACAAAGTCTAAATTCTGGGCAATGACAAATATTAGTCTAGTAATGTTCATCTTATCTACATTTTTGGATTTATTTAAAATCCTAAAAGAACATATGAGTATTTAAAGTAAAATTAGTAATTACAAATTAAAATCAAATTATTAGCAATATCCCATTTAAATCTAGTTAACGAAGAATTTAGTCATAAGGAGAAGCAACCACAAAAATCATAACAATCATTATTGTATTTTATCGTATTTCAAATAAAGTTGGTATCAGTTTGACTAGATTTAAATATTATCTCCAATTAAGAATTGGTGGGCCTTCAGGATATTTATAATTTCATTATCAAGAAACACATTATTGTGATCAAATAAATGTTTTATTGTCATATAATTCCAAACAGTTAACAAAAACTCATTTGTGAAATCCACATCATTTTATTGATAATCCAAATAAAACGCATTTGTTATTTCATAAATACAACATTTACATTTTAAGTACATAATTATTCAAGTTATCCACAAGTCTGGTATCTCTTGAAAGGATTCTGTTGCTGTCAGATTTGCTTCAGTTTCTAACGTGCACATGGTCAGTATCAACACATGTGCCTTCTCCGGAGAATACTCAAATATCCTCAATATAGAGAACAAAGATTCACTGACATGAAACGAAACTACCTCAAATTTTCCTGTTCAATCCTAACTTGGCCACTTCCCAGCTGTGTGGCCTCAGGCAACCTACTTGCCCTCTGAAAGCCTCAGATTCTTCATCTTTAAAATGAGGTTCTCCTTAACTTGCAAGGAACTTGTCAAGATAATGCTCATCGTAGCACCTGGTAAAAGTTAGGTGCTCAGAAATTGGCCTGTGGGCAGCAAATGAAACGGGTCAGCCACCTCTACACTCCTCCTAACAAGACCTCCAGAAGGAAGCAGCCAGTGATCCCAGCTGTGCCGCCGTGAAAACGTTGCCGGTGTGGCACTGACCCGGCAGTACCAGTTCAGTGCTTTCATAACACACGCACACTGAGCTCAGCACACTCGTGCAGTTTTTAGCAATCCCACTTTAGATTCAAAGAATCAGATCAAAAAGAGATTTTTATGAAACCAAGCAAAAGGTTTGTCTGAGTACAAACATTATCTGAGCACAAATTTTCCTTAAGCTTTCAAAATGTACACTTCAGTTACTGAGAGTGAAGAACAGGTGTCTGAAGGATACAAGGCCCTGAAGTGCAATTTTAAATGATTTCTCTCCTTGTATGGATTTGTTTTGCCCCGACCTAATTTTTATGCTAATTTATAGGGTTTATGATGGCTTTATTCTCACACGGCTCATACCTCTCCCTTCTTTCAAGTCTCCCAGGGACTGACTCCAGGGAATAAGGGTATGTAACAAAAATAAACTGCACTCAGTAATTTCATTATTCAGCAACTTCTGATCCACTTTGTGGATTTTCCATGCCCTTCATTTATTTCTTCTCCTCCTCAGTCCTACTGCCTCTCTTTTGACGATTTCACTGCTCATTATCACCTCTACCAGAAGTGAGAAGGAAGAATGTGAAGTTTAAATGAGTCAAAAATGATTTCTAAAATTTATATTGAGGATAAGGAGAGAAAGTCAAATAAGCGAGTTAAAATTATGCCTAGGATTTTCTGATGATTTCACCTAGCTACATGTATCCTTGTTAATGTGATGCTGATTGAGTTCTGAAATAGAAGGACCTGTCAACCTTGGCTTATCCCTTCCTCTTGGAATATATGGAAAAAGAGAACATAAGTAAAATCTATTTACACAAAGTTTCCTTAAACAAAATAAAGTACTAGTTGAGATAGACTAATATTTATAAAAGTCACATTAAGTTGCAGAGTACAGTGGTAAATGTTTTAGAATGCAAGATCGTATTATAGTAAATTAGCTTATTTGCATCCATTTCATACAAATAGTGTAAATCTATACTCATTTACTAATCGCCCAGCTTTTTTAGCAGAACCAATTCTAAAATGTTTAAATTCTTAAAAGAACCAATATGCCGATTTCCTATTAGTGTCATAATTAATTTCTGAGTTGTGTAAGGAAAAAGCAACAGGCATTTTAAAAAGTTTGCCTGATATGCTTGAACAACAATTTACCCAAATTAGCACTCTTCCTTAAAAAGAATACTGTTTCTTGTAAAGCTGAGAAAGTAATAACAGAATATAAAACAGAGTAGCTAACCACTGCTTACAACAATACTTGAGATCAAAGCTTTTGTAAATAAAAGATGGTAAAAAAAAAATAAACGGTGTTTGACTAAGTTATGCACTAATATCAGAAAAAATCGTGAGGCCAAAATCTACTACTACTTTAAGAAATAGAAGTATTTTGAGAATTTATTTTTTTATTATTGAATTTATTGGGGTCACATTGGTTCACGAAACCATACAGGCTTCAAGCGTACAACTCAACAAAACATTATTGGCACACTGCATCGCACATCCAAGTAAAGTGTCCTGTCTGCATTTTCCCCTCCTGTGTCCACCTCCCCCTATTGCCAGCACCCCTTTTCCTCCATCACCACATGGCTGTCTGTGTCCAGGTGTTATGCATGTATGTTTTTTGTTCATCCTTTCACCTTTTTCATCCAGTCCCCCAACACCCCTCCACTCTGACAGCTGTCAGTCTCTTCAATGTACCCATGCCTCTCTGTTTTGTTCATCAGTTTATTTTGTTCATTAAAATCCACATAAAGTGAGATCGCATGGCATCTGTCTTTTGGACTGGCTTATTTCATTTATCATAATAATATCCAGGTCCATCCATGCTGTCACAAAAGGTAAGATTTCCTTTTTTTTAAATATCGCCGAGTAATAGATTCTGTTTTGTAACACATCATGCTTTTTTATCTTTTCAACTGCTGATGGGCACTTCCAGATCTTGGCTATTGTAAATAATGCTACAATGAACATAGGGGCGCATGAATTCTTTTGAATTAGTGTCTCAGGTTTCTTAACATATATTTCCAGAAGAGAGGTCAAGAGGAAGTTTCATTTCTAATTTTTTGAGGAAATTCCATACTGTATTGAACAGTGGCTACCGAAGTCGGTTTTCCCCACCAACAGTGCACTAGGGTTCCCTTTTCCCCATGTTCTTGCCAGCACAAGTTGTTCGTTTGTTGATTTATTGATGATAGCCATTCTGACAAGTGGGAGATGATATTCCATTGTGGTTTTAATTTGCATTTCTTTCACGATTAGTGATGTTGAGCATCTTTTCATATGTTTATTGGCCATGTGTATGTCCTCTTTGGAGAATTGTCTATTCAGGCCCTTTGCCCATATTTTAATTGGGTTGTTTGTCTTCTTGGTGTTCACTTGTATAAGTGGTTTATATATTTTGGAAATTAACCCCTCACTTATAAGATGTATAATTGGCAAATATTTCTTCTATTCAGTTGGTTCTCTTTTCATTTTGTTGATGGTTTCTTTGGCTCTGAAAAAGCTTTTTAGTTTGATGTAGTCCCATTTGTTTATTTCTTCCTTTCTTTCCCTTGCCCTAGGAGATATGTTGACAAAAAATATTGCAATAAGATATGTCTATGATTTTACTGTGATTTCATTGAAGATTTTTAATGTTTCATGACTTATATTTAATCTTTTATCCATTTTGAGTTTATTCTTTTGTATGGTATAAGTTGTGGTCTAGTTTCATTTTGGGTTTTTTTGCATGCATTTTCCCAGTTTCCCCAATACCATTTATTAAAGAGACTGTCTTTATTCCATTGTGTACTCTTGTTTCTGTTGTCAAATATTAATTGACCATAAAGGCATGGATTAATTTCTGGGCCTTCTGTTCTGTTCCCTTGATCTTTATATACCTGGCCTTATGCCAATAAAAGGCTGTTTTGTTTACTATGATTTTATAATATAGTTTGATATCAGGTATTGTGATATCTCCAACTTTGTTCCTTTTCTCAAGATTGCTGAGGCAACTCAAGATCTTTTTTGTTCCATATAAATTTTTGGAATATTTGTTCTAGACCTGTGAAATATGTCATTGGTATTTTAACAGAAATTGCATTAAATCTCTATATGGCTTTGGGTAATACAGACATTTTAATGATGTTATTTTTTCCAATCTATGAACAGGGTACATGCTTCTACTTATTTGTATCTTCCTCAGTACCTTTCTTCAATATCTTAAAATTTTCCGAGTACAGGTCATTTATCTCCTTGGTTAAATTTAGTCCGAGATACTTTACTTTTTTTGTTGTTGTAATAGTAAATGAGATTGTGTTCTTAATTTCCCTTTCTGATAGTCCATTATTATTGTATAAAAATGCCACTGATATCTGAATATTAATATGGTATCCAGCTACTTTGTGGAATTCATTTATTATATCTAGTAGTTTTTTTTGGTGTAGTTTTTAGAATTTTCTATGTACAATATCATGTCATCTGTGAATAATGACAGTTTACTTCTTCCATTCCAATTGGATGCCTTTTATTTATTCTTCTTCTTTGATTGCTGTGTATAGAACTTCCAGTAAAATGTTGAATAAGGGTGGTGAAAGCAGGCATCCTTGTATTGTTCTCAATCTTAAGAGAAATTCTTTCAGGTTTGCCCTTTGAGTATGATGTTGGCTGTGGGTATGTCATATATGGCTTTTATTATATTGAGGTATATCCCTTTAGTTCCAATTTGCTGAACTTTTTTTTTATCATAAATGCGTACTGGATTTTTAAATGCTTTCTTGATGTCTATTAAAATGATCATGTGATTTTATCCTTTATTTTGTTTATGTGGTGTATCACATTTATTGACTTGTGAATATTGTACCAACCTGGCATGCTCAGAATAAATCCCACTTGATCATGGCATATGATCTTTTTAATGTATTGCTGGATCTGGCTTGCTAATATTTTGTTGAGTATTTTAGCATCAATCTTCACCAGGAATATTGGCTTAAAATTTTCTTTCTTTATAATGTCCTTATCTGCTTTTGGAAGTAGGATAATGCTGGCCTTGTATAAAGAGCTTGAAAGTCTTTGTCCTCTTTAATTTTTTGGAATAGCTTAAGGAGGATACATTAGTTCTTATTTGAATGTTTGGTAAAATCTACCTGAGAAACCATCTGCTCCAGGACTTTTGTTCCCGGCAGTTGTTTGATAACTGCTTCAATTTCAAAGTTGTAATACATCTATTGAGGTTTTCTGATTTTTCCAGATTCAGATTTGAAATATTTTATATTTCTAGGAATGTATCTCTTTCACCCATGGTATCCAATTTGTTGGCATATCGTTGTTCATAATATTTTCTTACAATCCTTTGTATTTCTTTGATGTCAGTTTTGACTTCTCTTTCATTTCTGATTTTATTTATTTAGGTCCCCTCTCTTTTTTTCTTCATGAGACTGGTTAAAGGTTTGTCAACCTTGTTTATCTTTGCAAATAACCAGTTCTTGGTTTCATCCACCTTTTGTAATTTTTTCTCTATGTGATTTATTTCCACTCTAAGTTTTATTATTTTGTTCTCTCTACTTACTCTGGGCTTTGCTTCTTGTTCTTTTTCTAGTTCTTTTAGGTGTAGGATTAAATTGTTTATTTCAGATTATTCTTGCTTCTTAATGTTTGCTGCAATGCTTTGAATTTCCTCTCAGGACTGCTTTCTGTGTCTCTTAGATTTTGAGTCACAGTGTGTTCATTTTCATTTGTTTCCTGGTAACTTTTTATTTCTTTCTTGATCTCATTGATAATCCTGCCCTTGTTTAATAACATACTATTTAGCCTCTATCTGTTTGAATGTTTTTCAGTTTTTTTTTATTGTAGTTGGTTTCTAATTGCATACCATCATGATCAGAGATGATGCTTGACATAATTTCAATCTTCTTGAATTTGTTAAGATTTATTTTGTGTCCTAAATAATGGTCTATCTTTGAGAATATTCCATGTGCACTTGAGAAGAGTGTGTATTCTGTTGCTTTGAAATGAAATGTTCTATATTAACAATTACATCCATCAAATTCAGTGTGTCATTTAAGGTCACTGTCACTTTGTTGTTTTTCGTCTAGAAGATCTATCCATTGATGTCAGTGGGGTGTTAAAACCCCATACTATGACAGTATTTCTGTCAATCTTTCCCTTAATGTCCAGCAAAATTTTCTTTATATATTTAGGTGCTCCTCTGTTGGGTGCATATGATTACAATGGTTATATCTTCTTGTTCAATTCATTCTTTTAATATACCTTCTTTGTCTCTTGTTATGACCATTGCTTTGAAGTATATTTTGTGAGATATAAATATTGTTACCCTAATTTGTTTGTTTGTTTCTAAGAATATTAGCATGGAATATTTTTTCCATCCCTTCACTTTCAATCCGTGTGTATCTTTTGTTCTGAGGTGTCTATGGACAGCATGCACATAGGTTAGGTTTTCTTATCTATTCAGCTACCCTATGTCTTTTAATGGGAAAACTTCATCCATTTATATTTAAACTTATTATTCATAGGTACTTATTTATTGCCACTTTCTTTATACCTATATTTCTCTTTCTTCATTTGTTTTTTTTTTTTTCTTTTTTTTCCTTCTTAAAACAGGCCCTTTAACATTTCTTGCAATACTGGTTTGGCGATAATGAACTTCTTTTTTTTTTCTTTTTGTCTGGGAAGCTCTTTATTTCACCTTCAATTTTAAATGATACCCTTGCTGGATAGAGTAGTCTTAGTTTTTGTTCCTTTCTTTTCATCACTGAGTATTTCATGCCAATCCCTTCTGGCCTGAACTATTTCTGTTGATAAGTCAGCTGACAGCCTATGGGAGCTCCTTTGTGAGTGACCAACTGGTTTTTGCTTGCTACTTTTAAGATTTTTCATCTTTAATCTTTGGAATTTTAATTATGGTATATATCAATGTGGGCCTCTTTAGGTTCATCTTGATTGGAACTCTCTGTGCTTCCTGAACTTGAGTGACTTTTTCCTTCACCAGGTTAGGGATGTTTTCAGCTTTTATTTCTTCAAACAAGTTTTTTATCCTTTGCCCACTCTCTTCTCTTTCTGGTACCCCATGATATGGAAGTTTTTATGATTGATGTTGTCCCAGAAGTCCCTTAGATTATCTTTAGTATTCTTAATTCTCTCTTCTTTTTGATGCTCTGCTTGGCTGCCTACTGTTATCTTGTCCTGCAAATGGCTTTTTTGATTCTCTGCCTTGTCTAACCTGCTGTTGATTTCATCTAGTGTATTCTTCATTTCAGATATTCTATTTTTCATTTCTGACTGGTTCTTTTTAAGGTTACTATGTCATTGTTGAAGTTCTCACTGAGACCATCAACTCCCTTCCTAATGTCCTTTAGCATCCTTATAAGCATTATTTTAAATTTTGCATCTGGAATCCTGGTTGCTTCTATCTCATTTAATTCTTTTTGGGGATGTCTCTTGTTCTTTCATTTGGGGCATATCTCCTTGTCTCCCCATTTTTTGCTTGTATAGAATGTAGATCTGCTATTACTCCCAAAAGTGTTATGATGGCTTTATTAGGAAGGTAGCTTGTTGGGCTGAGTGCTTCCACATCACCTGAGCTCTGTGCTCCGGGTATGTATCTTGTAGGTTTTGTGCACCCTCCTGTTGTAGTTGAGTCTTGAATGCTGTTTGCCCTTTCTTGGGTGGATTTAATGCTTCAGGCAGACTGACCATAAGGATAAACCTTGGTCACCATGTATGTGACACTGTGCTGGGGATGCCCCGTTAGGCAAAATTGTTTCTAGCAGGGTCTGGCACCCGTTGAATCTTCAATTGGTTGTGCACTTATGTGGCTAGTTGGGTCAAGCTCTGGTGTTGCCTGAAAGCCACCACTGGTTTTGTTGGTTCTGGGTCATCTTGGCCAGGGCACAGTATAGGTCAATGCCAGACATTGTATATAATAGGACTTGGGTTATCTATCTGAAGCTACCATACTATCTACTGTTTGTGGATGTGTCTACTGGGCCTGGATGTGCACAAGAGGGGCCAATCTGTGTATAAGGGTCAGTTTCTTCAAGTTTAGGGCTAGGGTTAATCTTTAAAAGGCCTGAGGCTAGCTGAGGTCTACTTCCACTGGTCAGCTACTCTACCTTTCCCTGAGGTTGCCTGGTCTTCCTCCAGAATCTTCTGAAGAAAGACTATAGAGTGGGCCCACACTGGCCACAACCCACAGACTCTTCCACAGGTTGAGAGCTTGATAGGGCAGGGCAACCAGGGTCAGGAGGACAATAATAGGGGGTCCTCTACGGGGGGTGGGTGTCATATGGTCAGGCCCTCAATGAAGCCCAAGTGGCCTCTAATCCAGAACCAAACCACCCAGTCTCTGCCAGAGTCTTCAACTGCAGCTACCTCAGGGTGGGGCACCCTGCAGGTTCAGGTTTGGTACAGTCAGCCAACCCCTCTGCAGAAGCAAGCTCAGCCATGCCAAGGCACCGAGCTCAGGAGGACAGATCAAAAGAGTCTGTCTTTGGAGGTGATGCCAGCTCAGGCTGCAGGTGGCCAAGCTCTTTGTCCTGGTCCCAGACAATAGCCTCCCAGGGACTCATACTCTGAATGTCCCAGCTGTGAGCAACTCTCCCTTCGCCTCGTGGAACTGACATCAGCAGAGCATGCTATCTGGGGCTTGGAAAAGCAGACCTTAACAGCCCCCTTGGGGTGGTGCCTGCAGGCCTGTAGGAGGGGAGCAGGCACTTCTTCCTCTTCCTGGGGTAGTGTGGACTGAGCCACAGGAAAGGTAGAAGTGACCCCCCGACCCATGACATAGCCACACAACCCAGAACTGGCCAGTCTGATTGCAGGACAAATGCTTCCCCTAGTAATACATTCCAAAAGTCCCAGCTCTGAGTGTTACTCTGATCCCGCTGCATGACTAAGCATAGCAGGACAGGGCTAGCCAAATGTTTCAACACATGAGAGTGGGGGTACCAGCTGTGCACTCAAGGTTGGGGAGACCAGTCCCCTTTCTAAAGCCACATCTTTCTGTCACTATCTCAGTGTCTGCCAAGATCCTCTCCAGAAAAAGAATGTCTCAAAGGTCACTGCTGGGTAGAGCCAGTAGACCCCTCAGCCAGACTCAAGCATAGCAGAGTGACCTTGCCAGCAGTCAGGGGACTGGACAGTGCACTCCCCAGGCTGGTGCTGTAACAATAGGCATGCTTGTCCCTAAGAAGTGGCCTCTGGGTTTCCAGCAGACTCTTATGTCTCCCAGGTAGACTGAAAGTTCATGGATTTTCACCACCAGATACATCGTAGGGTCCTCTTCTTGTCTTTGTCATTCAGGCTTGGGGATCGCTGCATAGGGTTGAGACCACACACTTCTGAGGGGACGGAGTTGTGCAGCTGAGATATCCCTCTGGCTCCCGGCTTCTCAGCCATTGCACCTGGGTGAGGGAGCCAACTCTCTCTGTGTGTTTTCCCTTCTTACCAGTCTCTATGTGGCTTTTTCTGTAAATGAAAAAAGTCCCCAATGGGAAACATTTTGCTAATACAGAAGAGGTGAAACAAAAAAATGGCAGAAGCACTAAAAGGCATCAAAATCGATGAGTTCAAAAACATTTGAGCATGTGGAAAAATATCTCAATAGGTGTGCTGCATCAAATGGAGAGTACTTTGAAGGTAACTGAAGTTTAAAAATGTAAGGATAAGTACTAATATTTTATAAATAAATTCTGGGTTTCTTGGGTCCCCCCTTGTAAATAATATATATGTATACATGTATGTATATTTTTATACACACACACACATACACACATATTCTAAGTCAGCTAAAGGAACTCCTAATTTCATGTTATATTTGCAAGCAAAAAACTGACATAGTCCTAAAAGAAGTTATATTCTAAATTTATATTTATATGCAGTCTTGAGTTGATTAGACCACATATAGAACTGTGACTCAAAATAGGTATACCTATTTTGTAGATACCATACTGTTATTAAAATACTTTAAATGGTTCATTAGAATTAATTAAAAAGCACAAATAAAAAGCTACCTAGAAAATGTCAAAAATTTTTAAAGTTTTTAGGGTATTTTCCTAAATGTATAAAGTTTGCAGATGATATCCTCACAGACATTTATAAGAATCCTCACAGGTTTATAAAGAGAGAAACTAACCAGAAAGAAGGCTTGTAGTAAATAAAAAACACTATCCTTCAGTGATATACTATGATACATAATGAACAATGAACTGCTTACTAACATGGGGTGTCTGTTAATGACAAATATTAGGTCATCCAATTCATATGTCCATGGAGTGTGGGGAAGGGGGTTATACGAAATTGAACAGAAAGGTGTGATGACTTATCCAAAGTCACACAGTAACTTACCAACCACCAGTAGCACAGAATCCAAATTCCCCAGCTGGTCAATGTATCTTCAATTGCATCAAGCTGTTTTCCTTGTATATAGAAAAAATAGACTTGGAGGCACATAATCTAACTATTCTTCTGGATCGATTTTTATAAAACACATGGGAATCAGGCCCAGAGAAATTGAGACATCTGAGAAGTTTGTAAATATTGTTTTCAAGGGAATATTTGTAGCATTGAAGCTCTCTAAGTCATCTTTAGAAAGAAATATGTGACACCAGATGGTAGGTCACAGGGCTGGTATCATGTGGAACAGGGAGTTAGGGAATGCTTTACAGCGCCAGAGAAGTGGTACAGGATAAGAAAGAAGGGCATTTGGTCTTTGGTGGGGGGAGTGGTAAGGGGGAGCAATTACAGCTTACATCTTTATGAAACCCTTCGTTAGATCTTCAAAGAGGAAAGATAATAACAAGAAGGACAGTTAACAGTTTAGAATGTGCCACGTAAGGTTTTACCCAAAATTCTGCCAAGGTCTCCCAGTCTTGATGACAAACTTCTATACAGAAACTTTGCAATCACCACGGTAACTTAAAGCAACAGTGGTTTTTATTGTCATTTCAAACATTATCTCCAGAGCGTGTTTAATTCCTCAGTTTCAAAGTACATTTAGAAACACTCTAGAAACTTATTGTTGAATATGTAGATTTAGTTTCTTGCCAACTTAGCATAGGGGAAAAGGAATAATAACCTTTTCCATGGAGAGCAGCTGGAGGATGTGGAAGACCAAGATTCTGCTGAGAATGGGCACGGGGACATTTGAACAAAGCACATCTGTGCTCCAAGTGTCCACTGCAAAGCAAACAATCTAAGATCTCAGGGAAAACTAAAGGCAGTGGAGAAGATAATTACAAAGGAGTGACATCACTTCAATTAGATTATCTTCATAAATTATAGTTCCTGTATAGTGTCCTCATAAACAAAGGAAAAACTAAAGGAAGAGATTCCTGTATTTCCCTCTCCAAAAAGGCAAGTGATCTTAACTTGTTGGAGCAGGCATGAGCTGCGAGGGGACATCCAGTCCACTGCAGCCGGTATCTATGTAGCTGCAGAATTAATTCAGATTGTGGGTCTAGCTGCACATACGCTGATGGATTGCCTAATCCTGGCCATGGGCCCCAAACTTCCAGAAGCTGTGGCTATTGTGTGAAGACATAAATTCAACACAGTTCAGAAGCAGCTGGATACTGATTTTTGGAGTCCGGTATGTTTCAACTACAAACCCCAAAGTAAATATTTACCATTCAGAACCAGCAGCTGAAGAAGCAAGGAGAGGCAAATCCCATTTCCTGACTGTGCTGTGTTTGCCGGTTACATAATGACCTCACACCCACGTGAGCAGGTCCTTGTGTGTGTGCTTTCTTCATCAGCACTCCAATTTCACACTGAAGAGTTCAAGGGAGCTGATCTTATATGCCAATTAGATTATTTGCCAGATCGTGTCATAGGGAGTTTTGTGAGCTCCATGTATAGTTCCATTTGGTCAATATGAAACTGTTACACACACCAGGTGTTTCGATATGCAGTGTCAATATTAAGGACTCTGTCATGAGGATCAGTGGATGAGAGAAAATAGGAAGGGGCAGAAGATAAACAATTAGCTCTGCCAAGTAATTTATATTCTAGTTAGAATAATGTCGAATTAGAAAGAAAATTCAAAGTAGTTCCTATGGAAAGCACAGGAATGTCAGATCTTTCTAGGAGAGGAAGGCTTTTTCTATTCTAGGCTCAGTCACTAGGTATTCAGCCTGGAGAGTTTTATGTTCAGGGCAGAGCACAGGATATCTGGAAACCTAGTGATGAAGAGCAATGTCTACTCAGGGAAAGGCCAATGGTCCTTTTCATTACTAATATGACACCCTGCAGATCAAACAGTGTTTCATTGACTTAATGCGCTGAACTCTCTCCAGCGCCGATTTTATAAATGAGGAAACAGGTCACATGGCCCTTAGTGTCAAAGCCAGAGAGGATACCCAGGTATTTTGCACCACACCCCTTCAAGATTCCTTTCTAAAGGGGTACTTTCCCAGTGAGCATTACAAGGAAAAAAAGGTAATAATTTGAAAAGTAACCATTTTTTTTTAAACCCAGGCTTCAGTGAACACCCCTCCCTAAATGCATCCTTTAGAGAAATATGTTAAAATCGCCTGCAGGCAGAACCACTGTGTTCCTCCACCATTGTGTCCACTTTTCCCCTTGGTTCCTTCCCTTGGCCAGAAGCCGCAGGGGCCTCTGAAGTATGACCGCAAGGCAGACACCCAGAGAAGATACGTGTGCCTCAAGCAAGGAAACTAGCAGAAGCTCTGCCACCAACAACTGCAAAGATTCAAAAGTAGAGCGTGTCGAACCAAAACCGAATTCATCTATTTGCTTTTCTGGCTCAGGTCGCCTTCCAAATAGTTTGAAATTCCTACTCTCCGCAAAGAAAAGTGCATTTTTTTTTCCTCTGTGCAAACACTACTGGATGCAAAGCTTTCTTGTAATAACTGGTGGCAAAGCGTAATAACTGGTGCGTTTCGGGATCGCACCTGCGACTGCTCTGTAATGTCGAATCCATCTCTCTATAAAATTCAGATATACTTGCAGGCTTATTTATTCTAATTCTCCCTCCCCTGCTCGCAAACTGTGGACTTGGGCTCTGACTGGTGCGGCGAGGAGGTAGGCTGTGGGCTGGCGCTCGGGCGCCGGACCAGGTGACGCCTCGTCGCAGTCTTCAGAGGCCAGTCCCCCATTCCGGCTCCTCCGGTGAGATCCGGACTTGCCCAGGTCCTGGGCAGGAAACCGCGGCCGTGCCCTTCTGCCCCAGGCCCTCCTGCCCCGCTCAGCGCGCGTCCTAATCGACGGGCCGGCGACTATTGGCTGGAGTTCCCCAGCGATTTGCATGAACAGAGAGGGAGTGTCTTCTGCCGCCCTCCCACCAGGAGCGCGCGGACTGCAGCCTCGCTGGGAATGCGCGGCCGAGCGAATGCGCGCAGCTCGCGGACCCGGGCAGTGAGCTGGCGCCCGGCGACCTGGCACCCGCGCCTGGATATGGGGCGGCTAAGTCGTCCCAGGAGCAGCACCAGCCGCAGGAACCTGCCGGTAAGGGTCGGGGAGCAGAGCCCCGCGACTAGTTGCAGTGCTGTGGGCAGTTCACGCTCCTTGAGGGTTTTCAAACCTTTAACCTTAAGCCAAACTTCACGGGAAGATTGAGGGGAGGGAAAGGGAGTTTGGGATAACGTATTTTCATTTTGCAAGGAATAGGCGAGACCTTGGGTGGTGAGAGGAAGTTTCTGAAGCAGAAATGCAGGCAGATGAAGTGGAGGGGATGGGGGTGCGGGCTGAATATGCTGTAGACACGGGGTTCAGAGATCGCTTCCCGCTGCCGGCATCTGGCTGTGACTGTCTCCTGCAACTGACAAATTGTTTGGGGATCATCGTTTTCCGCGTTCACTCCTTTCCTCTGGGGACGGGGGGATAGTGAGGGCTTCATAAGCGGTGGAGATCCAGATCTTTTCGATTTTAGATCCATGCTAAAATGAAAATCGCTTCTTCTGACCAAAAGCGTTTATTTAATGGGGGGGGGGGGCGGCAGAAAGCGTGATGAGCAGAAAGCGGGATTGTGTTTTCATATTATTATTACTAACAGCATCGTTCTTGTTGCTATTGGTTTCATAGTAAAGGGTGTAATAGATTTCGCGTTCCCGGGGTCTTAGCGGTGGAAGCATCTCAGTGGGAAAGAAACTGATAAATCGCCCACCTCCCAGCCCTCTCCGCCCCCACCCCTTCCCTTCCTCTCGCCCGCCCGGTGTTTCCCCGCCGCGTTGCGCAGTCCGAGTGAGAGTCCGCTCCACGCGGCGGGGCTTCCAGGGATGCTCCACGGTTAGGGACGCGGGACGGTCACTGGAGGAGGATGGTGAGGGGGCGTGGAGGGAGGGGGGGTAGAAAGTGAGCAGAAAAAAATAAGTTTTGGAGACAACGTTGCTCCGTAGATCTCTTGGCAGTAAGTTTCCTCTTCACCTCGCTCTGACTAGAGGGCTCGCCTCTGGGAACGGCAATGAGAGCGGCCATAACCCGGGCTCTGGTTTCTGACTCCAATCTCTGTGCAGCCGCGAGTATGTAACGAGGTTTCTCGCCCCCTCCCCCCCAACTTTCAGCATCTGTTTCTATTTCTCCTCTTCGTGGGACCCTTCAACTGCGTTGCGAGTTACAACCAGACCGCGGAGCTTCTGTACAGCCTGGACGAGGGACTGCCCGCGGGCGTGTTCATCGGCAGCCTGGCCGAGGACCTGCAGCTGGTGCCCGGGGCGGCGGGCTGGCAGGATCAGCCCTCCGAGCCGCCGGAGCAGTCCGACGGGGAGCCGAGCCCTCCTCTGTCCTTCAGCCTGGACCCCGGGGAACTGAGTAGCCAGTACGTGACCCTAGACAACAGTTCTGGGGAGCTGTACACTTCTAGCCAGGAGATCGACCGAGAGGCCCTGTGTCTTAGAGGTGGAGGGGCTGCCTGGGGCCGCAGCATTTCCTTTTCCTCCTCCCCTTCTTCTGACTCTTGTTTTTTGGTTCTGGATGTCCTGATCCTGCCTCAGGAATACTTCAGGCTTGTGAAGGTGAAAATAGCTATCCAGGACATCAATGACAACGCCCCGCAGTTCCCTGATTCCCAAATCTCGACTTGGCTCCCAGAAAATGTACCTGTAAACACCCGGCGGGTCATAGACCATGCCGCCCTGGACCCAGACGTAGGCACTAATGGAGTGCAGACATACCGCCTACTGGACTACCACCGTATGTTCACCCTGGACGTGGAGGAGCATGTGACTGGGGAGCGCATTCCCTACCTAATAGTCATGGGGCTGTTGGACCGGGAGACCCAAGACCAGTATGTGAGCATCATCATAGCTGAGGATGGTGGGTCTCCACCACTGCTGGGCAGTGCCACCCTCACCATTGACATACGTGACGTTAATGACAATTGCCCCTTTTTCACAGACTCGCAGATTAATGTCACTGTGTATGGGAATGCTACAGTGGGCACACCAATCGCAGCTGTCCAGGCTGTGGATCGAGACTTGGGGGTCAATGCCCAGATCACCTACTCATACAGCCAGAGAGTCCCGCGGGCATCCAAGGACTTATTCCATCTAGATGAAACCACTGGCGTCATCACACTTTCCAGGACGATTGGGAGGAGTGTTCTGCGAACACACAAGCTCACCATCCTCGGTAACGGGCCAGGCTGCATCCCTGCTATGATCACTGTCCTGGTGTCCATTATCAAAGTCATTTCCAGACCCCCTGAAATTGTCCCTCTTTACATAGCAAATGAGAGAGATGGTATTGTTTACCTGAAAGAACTGGAACCTGTTAACACTCCAATTGCTTTCTTTGCCATAAGAGACCCTGAAGGTAAAAACAAGGTGAACTGCTATCTGGATGGCGAAGGCCCATTTAGGTTATCACCCTACAGACGGTACAGTAATGAATACTTGCTAGAAACCACAAAACCTATGGATTATGAGCTACAGCAGTTCTATGAAATAGCTGTGGTGGCCTGGAGTTCTGGAGGATTTCATGTCAGAAAAGTTATTAAAGTGCAACTATTAGATGACAATGATAATGCTCCCGTTTTCCTTCGACTTTTAATAGAACTAACCATTGAAGAAAACAACACGCCCAATGCCTTTTTGACTAAGCTGCATGCTACAGATGCTGACAGTGGAGAGAGAGGCCAAATTTCATATTTCCTGGGACCTGATGCTCCATCATATTTTTCCTTAGACAGTGTCACAGGAATTCTGACAGTGTCTACTCAGCTGGACCGAGAGGAGAAAGAAAAGTACAGGTACACGGTCAGAGCCGTTGACTCTGGGAAGCCACCCAGAGAATCAGTAGCCACTGTGGCTCTTACAGTGTTGGATAAAAATGACAACAGTCCTAGGTTCATCAACAAGGACTTCAGCTTTTTCGTGCCAGAAAACTTTCCAGGATATGGTGAAATTGGAGTAATTAGTGTAACAGATGCTGATGCTGGACGAAATGGATGGGTCGCTCTCTCTGTGTTGAACCAGAGTGACATTTTTGTCATAGACACAGGAAAGGGCATGCTGAGAGCTAAGGTCTCTTTGGATAGAGAGCAGCAAAGCTCCTACACTTTGTGCGTCGAAGCTGTTGATGGGGGTGAGCCTGCCCTGTCCTCTACTGCAAAAATCACAATTCTCCTGCTAGATATCAATGACAACCCTCCCCTTGTTTTATTTCCTCAGTCTAATATGTCTTATCTGTTGGTACTACCTTCCACTCTCCCGGGCTCCCCAGTGACAGAGGTCTATGCTGTTGACAAAGACACAGGCATGAATGCTGTCATAGCTTACAGCATCATCGGAAGAAGAGGCCCTAGGCCTGAGTCCTTCAGGATTGACCCTAAAACTGGCAACATTACTTTGGAAGCAGCACTGCTGCAGACAGATTATGGACTCCATCGTTTGTTGGTAAAAGTGAGCGACCATGGTTACCCTGAACCTCTCTATACCACCGTCATGGTGAACCTGTTTGTTAATGACACTGTCAGTAACGAGAGCTACATTGAGAGTCTTTTAAGAAAAGAGCCAGAAATTAATATAGAGGAGAAAGAACCACAGATCTCAATAGAACCAGCTCATAGGAAAGTCGAATCGGTGACCTGTGTACCCACCTTAGTAGCTCTGTCTGTAATAAGCTTGGGTTCTATCACACTGGTAACAGGGATGGGGATATACATCTGCTTAAGGAGAGGGAAAAAGCGTCCCAAGGAAGATGAAAATCTGGAAGTACAAATTCCACTGAAAGGAAAAATTGACTTGCGCATGAGAGAGAGGAAACCAATGGATATTTCCAATATTTGATACTTCATTGTGGAGTAAAACAGAGATACTTCAACTGACTGTAGGTAGTCTTCACCACCAAAACAAGATGGTGTGGACGGCAGTTCCAATGAAGGACAACTAATTTATAATTTGTACTATATTGTAAATAGCTGTCTACAGGTTTTTAAATTCAAAATCAGAGATTATAAAATGTGTATAGCATTTTTTAATGAAAATTAGTACTAACAGCTATAAAACTGTTATAAAAAAAACTTGGATGTGATTTGCAGATTTCATACACCAAGCAGATGATTGATAAAACCTGGGAGTAAGGTAAGAAAATGGCACATTGCATTTTTTTGTCTAAAAAGTCTTTTAACCACAAGAGGGCATCAGCTACTCCTTTGCAGGGAACTGTTTTGAGGTATTGTACATGATAGTTGTTGTACATCAAATTAATGAAAGAGTATATTTTAAATATATTGTTTTTAACATTTAACAGATATGAAATTAAAGTGAATTGAATTTCACCCCACTTAAATATATGATAAAAAAGGCATTTGTAAACAGAACATTTACCTCATAAGTACATCATTTGTTGTTTGAAAGAGAAGGCATTACAAAAAAGTGCACTTTTTTTGTTAGTAAGGATGAAAACATTGCCGTGTGTAACAGATTTGAACTACTGAAGACTATTTACTTTCTGTGTACTCCAATTGCTTTGTGTTTGCCTTACCACTGCACTTGCTATTATTACAGGGGGAAATATATATATTCTTCTTTACAGAAAATGTAACTAGAAATTTTATCCAAGAAAAACAGCCAGAAGCAAGAGATGTTTCAATCTTTAGTTGTTTCATAGGGGTCCATGACAGTTTACTCCTTTCAAAATGTGTAAGCAGTGTTTTATATTTGGGTTATATGTTAGCTCTTATGTGCTTACGTGCATCCGTCACATAAGAAAATTTTAGAAACCATATTAAAGCAGAAATAATCTAGAAGCTGGTGTAGACTACTGGTTGTTTTAGTTGGGCCTTTTATATGAAAATTATACTTATCTTTTTGTTGTTGTTTAGGTTTGTTGGCTACCATTTCTGGCTTCCTTTATTTGGCATTGGATTAAGTCCAAGAGTATTTGTACACCCAGCAGAAGATTCTTTGATAATTTAGCTTTTGCTGAATCTTTTGCAATGATGCAAACTGGTTCATCAGTGATTGATCACTTTCACTTCATTGTGTGAGCTGGAAATTTTATTGTCTATGCGAGCTAAAGCAAAATTATCTGTATAAGCAAATAATGTATTAGCTTAAACTGAATCATTATTCTTCTTTTGGCATCTTGTGTCTGTACTGTACCAAAAGTGTTTATATGTCTGCAAATTAAAAGTATATATTTCCATAATTTCTTTCTCATTTTTACCATCTTCTATTTTAACCTGGCTTGTTCTTTCACTGAAGTGCCTGTTTTTGGCATTTGTTTGCTTCTAAAGGTAAATGTGGGGGAATTGTAAATATCTGTGATGCTAAAGTTTATATTAAACTAATTCATTACTCAATTAAATGATGGGTAAATTATTAAATATGCGTGCAATTACAGACACATATGTATGAGAGTATGCCTATATGTTTGCTAGAAGTTCATACAATAATTTATGCTCATGCATGTGCTCATGAATATTAATTTATTGATTTAATATCAATTATAAACAATCATATACTACATAATTATAGCAATTCTGTTAGCTGTTTTACAACAGCTTCCAATAAATTTTAAATTAAAAATATACTACAAAAAATTTTTTGAATGCAAACCTTTTGGATTTGTATCAACCTTTTCTAGTTTTCATCAATTTGACAATATGAATAAAATGTAAGCATATAAGACAGAAGTGTTTGTTACGAAAAGGAAGTATATTTTTTATTGGAAATTTATTTTGTAGGAGAGGCACCTGTACTAAGAAACTAAGATAATTTAATCCTTAAAACTTTCATTTCTAATTGATGTGTAGCCATGGAGGAAACCATTCTTTACCAGACTGTGTACATGTGTGTGTTTGTATATATCTTATTTCTCTTTTTTTAAAAGGAAGGAACTACACATGAAATAAGTAACACCATTAATAAAAAAAAATTCTCCATGAGTGCAATGACTTAACCATCAGTAAAAACAACAAAATATTTTACATTTGGAGAAGGTTCACGTGTTTGGGGGTATGGACTTCATCTCTGGCATGAGAAACACCTGTAACATTAATAAAAAGACATATTTCTGAATAACTCACTGTGCCAGGATTTCCTTTACAAAAACATCTCATTCATATTTTTTAAAAAAAATTATAACAAGGAAATTAAAGTAAATTAAACTCAAAGATAATAGCCTCTTTTTACTAACACCTTGTGCTAGAACAGTTGCCAACATGTATGCTAATTATGTCAATGTTGTTCGTTGAGCTGGCACAAAAATAAACGTTCCATTCATTAAAACCCCTAATATCCATTTAACAGTTTGAGAACCAGGAGTCCTCGTTGCCCAATTTAATGAAGAAGAGATTGCTCTGATCTTTGTACTGCCAAGTTCATTCTTCTACCACAGAGAAAATTGTTCATTAATTTGGATTGGGAAATTTAAAACCAACATAGCAATTTCAGCTACAGGGGAAGCAATTTACAGCATTTGACTCTTTAGGGTAGATTCCACTACCCTATTTCTTTTAAAAGAGTTTTCTTGGCATTTATGCTCCTAACAGAGGTGGCTTAAAAGGAAAAGAAAACAGTTCAGAAACTGTTTTATTGAGTCGGTGTATTTTTAAAAAATCCGTATTTTTTGTGTTTTGGGAGTTCTGCAAGTGTTTTATGACAGGCGTGATCTTGCTACGACATGGCATCACTGAAGAAATATTAGGGATGATGTATAAAGTTGACCTGATGGCAGTAAAGTCTCCCTTAAAGATTCTAATTTGTGCTCCCACAAAACATCTCAGTTGACAACTGTTAAAGGAGAAAGTAAGCAGCCTTGCCCCTGGAGACTCAGGTTCCAGTCCCTCCTCAGTGAGGCGAGGACTCCGTGGGGTCCTGACCTCTGGCAGACAATGGGGAAGGGCCTGAATGAGAGGACAGCGTGAGCATACGGTGCTCTTCAGCACCACGGGGCAGCCTTGAGACACAGGCCCCTGGGCATTTACCTTTCCTGAAAAGGCACCTGCCTGTCCTGTAAGGTAGATTTGCTCACTGCAGGAAAGCAGGCAATTGTTCAAAATATTATTTTGCTGACTTGTGTAATTTCTCCCTAGCCATATGCCTTTGGAGTGTAGGTCATCAATGATTATTTATTGAAAGAGCCTTAACAGTGTTTCATTTAGTTATGTAAATGGACTTAAAGTAGAAAAAAAATCAATCAATTAAAAAACTGGTGATTCCTGAGCAAAAAAACACACCCTGTTTTTTCTAGTTATTTCTATTTCTGATAAAAATATGTATTTTTTCAGAGGCTATATACATAAATGCATTCTATAATCATTTTTAAATGTCAGTCATTGTATGTAATTGCTTTAAAAATAATAGCATGTTTTTCTCTAGTAAATTCCTAAACTGGGAATGTGTTCCTTTAAGGGCATAAAACAAAACTGGGTGAACTTTAAGACTTAACCCACTAATGTCAAGAAGTAAAAATATTGTGATGATTAAAAAAGAAATAATTTAGTCATTCATTGTATGCATGTTTATTTTAGTACTCTAATTGCCAGGGGTGTAGCTGAAAAGACAGAGTCCCTTGATGAATTTAGATGATGGTGTAAAAAAGGCCAATGAGAAAACCTTCCATCTCAAAACACTGTGTGGGATAAATACCAATTAACAGGATGCTGTGTGAGCAGGACGTAACCCAGTAATGAGAATTCTTAGGGAAATCTTCCCAAAGGAGGTGGTTTCTAGGTAGGGCCCTCTCAGAGGAGGTAATGCTTAAATTGAGAATAAGAGAAGAGGAAATAGTGTGCAAGGCACACATGTAAAAATGAGCATATCATGATTGGAGAACCACAAATCTTATTATTCTTGGCTGATAGGATGAACAAAATAAAAGAAACTGTTGGCACTAAGCTTGGAGATATAAGTGTATTTGCAAATAATGAAAGGACTCAGATGTCATACTTAGAGGTTGTAATTTTATCCCAAAGGTGATGGGAATTTTGAGGATTTTGGTCAGGGGAATTTTTATTTAAAAAAAATCACTTTGGCCACATGTGGAATTTGTGTTGAAGAAGTTTCTGGAGAATGGATAGAAGGTAGCCATGACAATTTAGGTGAAAGGTGGAGCCTTAAACCAGGGAATATGAAAGAGATATGTTATAGTATAGAATACAGTAGGTAAATAACTTATTACTGATAAAGAAACTTGCTTTACTAATAGAATAATCCACATGTGATAAATGAGAATATTTATAATGTTCACAATTTCCTCTTGAGCCTATTGTACAAAATTGAAAAGGATAGGGAACTCATTTATTAAACATTATATCAGCTACAAAAGCATGGGAGCCGTAACTCCCTTTTTAATGTTTGACTTTATGATTCAGATGGAATTTTAAAGACATTAATTTAACCAGTTCATTTCATATTTAGGACTGTCAATTCTATTCAATTTAATTAACACTACTGTATGTGCATCTGGTAGATATTGCAACATGAGATTGACCACATCAGGAATATTTTATCCCAGGCATTTGCAATATTTTGCTTGTAGTTACACTAAAAATTCCACATGCAAAAGAGTCATGTTGAAAATTGAACCAAAAAGACAATAAAATGTCAAATGTGAAATATAAGATACAAGTACAATTTCATGTGTTGTGTTACTATCAAGAAAGAATGATGTATCTGTTTCAGGCAATTCAGAACAAGATTCAGGAAGTACAAATAGGTGAAATGGGTACTTAGGGCCAAAAAGGACAAAGGTCTTGAGATTAAATATCATTTGGGGATTAAAAAAAGGCACTTAACGTATCTTATGCCTCAGATTATCTTGTGTAAATGAATTTAATAATTATCTAGTACCCACCAGTGGAAGTGTCAAACCCAGGCTAAGAAAACACATACTAGATGTAGAAACAGTATTGTATGCAGCCCTGGTATCAGGAAAAGGCATTTGTCCTATTTTCAAAAAAATTACCATCTAAGACTCATCTGTATGGAAATAATGAACTTACTCTGTCTCATGGTATAATTTTAAAGATCAAATAAGTTAATTGATGCAAAATATTTCATACAAATAAAGTGCTCCTCAAATATTAGTTATTATCATTGCTACAGGAATTAACAGTGTGCTATGAGGTTGTCTTAGTAGGTTTGTCACTCCTTCTGTCAGATTCATTCAACCAACAATTTTATTACCCTAGAAAAATCCATAAAATTGGAAAGGTTTTAGCTTAAGGGCCTATTTGCTCTACACATTATAATATATTTATCCTCATTATCCATTTCTTAGGTCCTTTGACTTTTTTTCCCTTTTTTCTCATGGTGATTTCATACATCCCTTTTCATTTGGAAATCTCATGAGGACCAGGACTATGACTTACATTGTCCGACCATGGAACTTAAGAGATAGCTTAGTCCAACCTCCTCATTTCAGTGTTGAAGAAACAAAGACAGAATATCAAGAAAAGATTTGACATCTGAGGGGGATTAGAAGAGAAAATAGCATTCATGTATGTAAAAAATAACTCATATAACAGCAGTTACTTTCCTTCAAATATTTCCCCTGAAACGCATACTTTAATATTACTTTCATTGGAAAGTTAACCAAAATGATATACTTACAAAGGCGATGTATCAAAATGTTAAAGAAAAATCTCATCTAAAAATAAGGTTGATCAAAACTAATTAAAATGAATTATTAAGAATCATATATTTTACCTTTGTGTAGTTGGAGAAAAATATATACAATTTAAAAAATAAAGTTAATTATCCCTAATAAAGAAGAAAATAAAAATGATAAAATTATGTATTTGATAAATATATAACTGTAAGAAAATAGAAAAAATAAAACTTTTGGAGATTAGAGAACAAATGAGAGTAACCAAAGAAAATTTTATGAGCCCTACAGAAAAACGAAAGGGATACACTTGATTTATAGTATGAGAATAAATATTTAATTATGGAAATTCATGTATGTATTAGATGAAGAAAAGGCAAATTCAAGTATGGATACAAGAGATATAATTGATTCAAAAATAAAGGTGACCAGGCTCTCGTGTAGTGAGGTAAATGAAGGTAAAGCAAGGATGACTGAATGCTGGGAACACACTAAATCACAAATTTTACAACCTTAAAGGAACTTTGAATAATTGTCCTTCTTATAGGCTTGGGTACAGTACCCTGAAGCTTTAACAAAACTAAAAACTATTATCATCAACTATTTACTTTCTAAATATACTGATTATGTTGTTCGCATTAGTTTCCCAAACTGGAGAAGAATCTTTTGAAGAATGGAAGAAAACTTGCCCTTGTGCTTAGCGCCAAGTCTTGCTTATAACAGGCTCAGGCTAAGAACAAATCATGGTACTTACAATGAATCATCTAAGCATTCAAATTTAGTAAAGCCGACTATGCTGCATATATTTGATTCCTTGATATAGTCCTACAAAATATTTTTTTCCTACAAAAAACACTCTAGGACAAATCATTTTCCATCACATTTACAAATATATTTAGCAAATGAATGTATGGAACATTCATTTATAATGAATAAGTTGGCCTATAAGATTTTTTAAACTAAAAGATTTAATAGAACTTAAGTGATTAAAATTAATTCCTTTTTGTGCTTTATGCTTGACTCAGGACATGTTGTTTGACATTACCAACATTACCAATCAAAAGTGTTTGGTAGGAAAGGTCAGTCAGCCCAATTGAAGATGATTTCCAAAAGACCTGAGTATTGAATGTACATATAAGAAAAGCAAAACTTACAAAATGTCTGTCTCACTGAACCAGGAGGAATCTTAAGATATCAATATTTTCTTCCCTTTTGAGCTTCCTTAATCATACTCAATCATCCTGTTGGTCTTTCATAAGGGAAGCTCAATATTTTCAGACTCTGTATTAGCTTGTCTGTGGTAGGCAGGGCAGCTCCCCCAAAGATATCCATGCCTTAATGCATGGAACCTGTGAATACATTATGTTACATGGCAAGACCTTCCTTGCAAAATTAATTGACATTATGAACCTTAAAATAGGGATAAATCCAGGCTTAAGGAACTAGAAAGACTCCTAATGAGGATTTCATCCTACGACCACATGGAACTGAATTCCCCAGAAACCTGAAAGAGAATGGGAGTGAATTCATCCACAGAGCTTCCAGAAATCCATACAGCTCTCTCAACACCTTGATTTCTATCTTGCAAAACACCAGATGACCAACTGAACCACTCTGTACCCAGATTCTTGACTTAGGTCTGGGAATTATTAAATGGATATTCTTTTAAGCTGCTAATTTTGAGGTAACTCATTAAAACAATATTAGAAAACTGCTCTAGTATCCTGAAAAATACAGGATGCATCAGCTAAAGGCCAAGTTTAGTTGACCCATTCTAACAAAACTTGGATAACTTTTATAACAGATGCTTGAATTTTTTTTTTTTTACAAAAGAAGGGTGTTGAGTACATATCTAATTATAATTTGCCAAGTAAAGGAAAAAAACCAGAATAATCAATATAACTATAATGGAAAAGAAAACCATGTGCTGTGAGCCTACTGTTTTCTAAGCAGTGTGTCTCCGCCACTTAGACTCTAGGTTCATTTTTCTTTTACTGAGCCACAGAAATAAACAGAAAACTATAAAAGACTTCCTCAGTTGACTAGAGCTGTAATGAATAGGGCAGAATTGTTGAGTTCCTCTTAGATCCAATTTGGGTAAGATGGACTGAATAACTGATGTTCGTAATGGAGGCATACTGTGGAGGGTGTGTATGTTGCAGTGGTGTATATAAAAGCTGCTCTAATGAAAATAGATGCATGTTAAAATGTACCTCTTTTGTTGTTACTATTGCAGACAAAATAGCCTTTCTAATGAGTAAGTCTGCAATGGATGAATTATTTGAAGTGACCTGTAATCTCTAACTCTGTGAAAAGAAGCAGTTTGGGAAGCTTTTTTGTTTTAAATACTTTCATATTCCACTTTCCTACCAACTCGACTTCCTATTCAAAAGCTGCTTCACTATATACAATAAATTCACATTAGAAGATGAAATTCATTAGAATCACTGGTTTAGTATGCATTGACTTTTTATTGGGCATTTACTATTGGCATATCCAATACATAATGCATAGGACTATATTAGAGAATACATTTTGTACTGGTAAAATGATAGCATTTTGCAAAAGCAGTAGAATGTTTTGGATTCATATCAGAACTCCTGTGACTGAAAGGTTAAAATGGTTTTCCTCATTTTGCAAAAAGACAGGTTTCTTTCTTAAATGGGTACATTTTTTCACATGTATGTCTGCCATTTCTTTTTTTTTTTAACTGTAGTTCTATTACGATTGTCCCAAACTTTCCCCTGTTGCACTCCCCTGCCCTGCCCACCAGCTCCCACAGTCCATCCCCACCTTGTTGTCCATGTCCATGGGTCATTTATACATGCTCTTTAACTAAGCCCCTCCCCTTCTCTCTCCCCTCCACTCTGGTCACTGTCAGTCTGTTCTTTATTTCCATGCCTCTGGTTATATTTTGCTCATTTGTTTGTTTGTTCATTAGGTTCCTGTTACAGGTGAGATCATATGGTATCTATCGGTCGTCACCTGGCTTATTTCACTTAGCATAACACTCTCCAGTTCCATCCATGCTGTCCCAAAAGGTAGGAGTTCCTTCTTCTTTCTGCTGTGTAGCATTATTCCATTGTGTAAATGTACCACAGTTTTTTGATCCAATCATTCACTGATGGGCACTTAAGCTATTTCCAGCACTTGGCTATTATAAATACCACTGCTATGAACTTTGGGGTGCCTTGGTTCTTTTGAACTGCTGTTTCAGGATTCTTAGGGCATAATCCCAGCAGTGGAATTGCTGGGTCAAAAAGAAGTTCCATTTTTAGTTTTTTGAGAAAATTACATAGTTTTCCACAGTGGCTGCACCAATCTGAATTCCTGCCAACAGTGCAGTAGGGTTTCCTTTTCTGCACAACCTTGCCAGTACTTGTTTGCTGATTTGTTTGTGATGGCCATTCTGACCAGTGTGAAGTGGTATCTCTTTGTGATTTTAATTTGCACCTCTCTGATAGTCAGTGATGCTAAGCATCCTTTCATATGCCTATGGGCCATCTGTATGTCCTCCCTGGAGAAGTGTCTTTTCAGGTCATTTATCCATTTTTTAATTGGATTGTTTGTCTTCATGGTGTTGAACTGTATGAGTTCTTTATATATTTTGGAGATCAAACCCTTGTCCGAGGTATCACTGACAAATATGTTTGCCCATATTTTTTATGATGTTTTCTTTAGCAAGGCAGAAGCATTTTAGTTTGATTTAGTCCCATTTGTTTATTCTTTCCATTATTTCTCTTGCCCTATGAGATATATTGGCAAAAATATTGCTGTGTGGGATATCTGAAATTTTACTGCCTATGTTTTCCTCTAGGACTTTTGTGGTATAGTGACTTATATTTAAGTCTTTTATCCATCTTGAGTTTATTCTGGTGTATGGTGTAAGTTGGTGGTCATTTCTTTCATTCTTTTTTTTTTTTTTTTGCATGTAGATCTCCCAACATCATGTATTGAAGAGGCTATTTTTACTCCATTTTATGCCTCTGTACCCTTTATCAAATATTAATTGACCATAGAGACATAGGTTTATTTCTGGACCCTCTAGTCTGTTTCATTGATCTATGTGTCTATTCTTATGCCAGTACCAGACTGCTTTGATTATAGTGGCCTTGTTCTGTAGTTTGATATCAGGTATTGTGATCCTTTTTACTTTATTCTTCTGTTATGTCAGTCATTTCTAATGATTGTACAGATTTTGTTCTAAATTATAATATAAGAAAAAAATTGAAAACTGGAGACACTAATTCAAATAAATTTAAAATCCAAACAACAAAAAAACATATTCCAATAATAAAATTTTCTTATAGTTAATAAAGAATTGGGGTGGAGAGCTAGGGGATTGCATGTAATCATTTAGAGCACATTTTAGAAAGAAATTGGGATGATCATTCATGGAACAAGATATTGCATTTCTAAATATTGCCCAATTCCAAGCTACACTTTCACGAAAAGAACATGTTTTTCCCATCATTTGTCTAATCACCCGCTGGGTTGTGGAATAATTTGTACCCAGGTTATTCACTCATGAAACACATTTAGGATGTGGAGAAGCTAAAAAAACCCCTGCAATTTCACAATACAGATGATATGCCTGTTTTTTTCTTCTCTTCTGGGAGGTTTAATTGCTGGTTAAACACGAGCCAAGTACTGATGACAGTACTTCCTGAAGAACTTGATGGAGATCAGCATCTCCAGCTGTATGTCCAAGTGGTCCCTCTCATATTTGGGTTGGAATGGGAGTTCTTTCAAATTTGCCAGAAAAACCTACATCGGAGAGTTTCTTTCCTGAATGGTTTTTAAGTAGTTCCTACTGCATGGAACACTGCCTTGCCTCTGCCGTCCTGAATGGGGTTTGAAGTCTCCACTGTGAAGAAGAGGCTAGCAGGGAGCTACATGGCTTTACAGCCCTGGTCGGGTGACAGGTGTCGTTTAGAGCCTTGCTGCTCGGTGGGCGGTAGGCAGAACAGTTGCAGCAACAGCATCTGATCGTGTGTTAGACACTAAAAATCTAGGAGCCACCCCGGCTCGATTTAACCAACATCTGTATTTAGTAAGATCCCCAATTGATTTGTGCGTAAATTAAAAATTGACAAAATGTGTTTGGAGCATTTCCTCTCAGGTTGTCTGCATGTTGAAAGAACCTGCTGAGTTAAAAACAAGCAAAACTGATACCTGGGTTTCTCCCCTCCTTTAATGGATGTGGGGTACAGGATGGGGGTCAGGATTTTTATGAAGGTCTCCAGGTGATTTGAATGTGCAGCCAAGTTTGAGGATCACCATCTCAGAGTTCCATTATTCCTATCACTTGTCATTTTTACTTGGTATTCTAACACCCACCTTTTTTGGGATTTTCTTTATCGTTAGCACCCCCTTCCAAACTGCTGTAAAATAGGAAACTATTTCCAATAACAACCAAAGACTGAACTCATAAATTGGTATCAATCAGATCATTTTTATGCACATCATCATGAGAATATTGTCCCGGGCATCAACAGCAGGCAAAGTAATTAGAATGATACTAGCATGTTTACCTTCTGGAAATTTTAGTCTAGGACAGGTGCTGGAATATAAGTCTGATGAGCACAGCACCTTTGTCTTTTTTATTTTTAAGTAGTAGTTCTAGAATCTAGAATAATGTCTGATACATAGCAGAGACTCCATAAAATTATTTGTGCAGTGAATGAATAAATGCATGCATGAATGGTGGGGAGTCCTTGCACATAAATTAGAGTAGTTACGGACTTCAGAAGAAAACCATTTTATCCTGACTTTGTAGGGCAAGGCAGCAGAGGGTTGGAGCTGGAACTGAGCCTGGGAGTATTTATCTGGGGAGGTTCTGTAGTGAGAACAGATATGATCTGCCCATTGGCTGACACGCCCTAGTGCTCTGGTGGAGAATAAGACACGCTCGAGACGGCAAAATGAGGGAGTGGGAGCAACAGTGTAATGCATGGCCACTGGCGCCAAAGATATAATTTTCCACAAGGCTTTCTTTTTCCAGGGTTTATAAACCCTCTTTCAACAACCAATATGAGAGAGGTTTGGTAAGGAGGAAGATTATAAAATATGGAAGGAGGAGAATATAGAAAAGAATATTCTAGGTATGAAAATTTGAAGTAAACAAAAATGAAATTACTAACAATTTTAATGTTGGAAATGAAGGATATGCTGATGAGAGTCTCACTACTTACCCTCCAATTTCACATGACTGAAAAGAAACAGGCAAACGCTGCCTAGGTAGATGAAGTAAAAGAAGACGAGCAACATCCAACAAGGTAAAAAAAAAATATGTGTTTACAACCTGCATCTTCCAATTACTGGTGTTAACACCTTGGGGAAACTTCATAAATACCTGTAAGCTACACCTCCCCCAGATGTACACAGGGAATGACTATGGGGTGCTCTATGAGTTAAAGACAATGCATGTAAAGTGGGTAGCACTATGCCTTATACATGGTAGCCAACCATTCAAATATTAATTTCCTTTTCACTTCCCTTCTGGCTTCCCCACATTATTTGAAGTGTGAGGGGGGACCCACGAAACTGGAATTGATCGATAGAAAAATTGTTTATTTATTCTTACATGTTTAAGCTTCAGTCACCTTCAAAATACTCTCCATTTGATGCAATACACCTATTGAGACATTTTTTCCTCTGCTCAAAACAGTTTTGTAACTCATCGATTTTGATGTCTTTTAATGCTTCTGCCATTTTTTGTTTCACCTCCCCCACAGTGGCAAAACATTTCCCTTTGAGGGCTTTTTTTCATCCAGGGAAACAAACAAACAACAGAAAAGTCGCTCAGGGCGAGATCAGGTGAATAGGGAGGGTGGGGCACAGGGGTCATGCTGTTTTTAGTCAAACTGCTGAACAGTCAGCGTGGTGTGGCAGGTGTGCTCATAAGTCACCCATCATGAAATGGGCAAACACATTGAAAGAGTCTTCAAAAGAAAGTCACTGAAGCCGATCACAGCCTCTTTCAACAACACCAGCTGATGCACTGATACAGATGGGTTCCTAGAACACTCACTGAGCAGGGGAAGCCTGTACTACAAGGAGCCCACCCTCCAGAAGATAATTCTGGTTATTTGGGGGCTCCCTTGTATGACACATCAAGGCATAAAGATTTCCCTGGCAATTTTTTTCATCATCAGGGCCTCGCATTTAATGTTTGTTGAATGAACAGATAAAGGTAGTAGGCTTCACTTTGGGTTTCAACTCCTTTGAACAGGTGCAGGAGGAAAACCCATGCATGTGTATTAAAATTTAGTCATAAATTAACTTATTAAAACTTCTCGGTAAGCATCTAGTATGTAGCAGGTGCAGAGATACTTTAAAAATGTGCAATTGGAAATATTCTCTGCAGCTCAGAGTTTAGTTAAGGACACTGAAGATAAAAGTGCAATTTAATGGATAAATGTCTTAATTGGGGATAAATGAAGCCAAGATAATCAATTCAAGCATTTGGTTTACATTATTTTGTATGCAGCTGGTACCAATTTCAAAATTATTAATAATCTCAAGGCTGAGTACATTTCAGTGTGTCCACACAGATTGTCACAGCAGAACAAGCAGGAAAGGCAAGTGGAAAGATTAGGGAGTTTGGGCTATAGAGACATCATCTGTTCCTTAGAATACAGATTTCTTCTTTCTTCCCCTGCCTTCTGCTTCCGAACACATCCAAATGGTTCTCTCATTCATTTTCCTGTCCCTTCCAACTGCATTATAATGCCAATAATACATGCCATCTTCATTGTGCACCTTTCTTTCTAATCTGCACTGCTAACCTATTGTTTTTGTAAAAATGTAGGATCTGTCCGTGCTCTCTCCCACATGTCATACTGCTTGAGTTAGACACATTCATATAATTTAAGGTTAGAAATTATGTCACAAGATAGCAAATATGCTTGAGACAACCATGTCTGCCACCCTTTACTAACCAAACCGTGAACGGGCGCAGAAGACAACAGGCAGATCCTGCTTTGTGAAAGTATACAACAAAGAAATTCTCTTCCAATAGAATAGTATTATACAGACAATTACAAAGATACATATTTTCAGGGAGTCTAAGCTATTAAAAAATTGAAAAGTCATTGCTAATGCAAGTAAACACTGGAAATTTTTTTCTGAAGGGTTAACTGTGGATATGTATATATTTTAAAACATACTTTATATCCTTTTCCTTTGCACTTTTACTTGTATAAATATAACCAAAAAAAAAAAATGGCATCAGACTTGTGGTGCAAGCATACTTGCCACAGAGTTTAATAGTAATGGTAAAAAAATAAATACAACGCTACATTTACATTAGCATATAATTGGTTGAATAAATTATGACATAAACATAGTAAAGACTATATATGTCTATCATCACAATTTCCATAGCAACTTTTTGTCTCTGTATTATCCCTGTAATTACTAGAGTTACGTTGTTTTTCTCTTACTAATTTATTACATTCTTGACAAAGCTCCCCCATTTAGAGCAGAGTTTCTTAACCTGGTATGTATATAACTGAAATATGCCTAGAAAGTAGAAAATAAAGTGGGAGGGGGCAGTAGGGACATATTATTAAGACATTTACTTTCACCCACAGAAGATTAGTCGTAAAATGAACACACTATCCGTGGTCATGGAATATGGCGATGATTTAGTTTAGCACTGCTGGTGGCTATTTTGGCTTCTTTGGGGCAAGAGCCTGTCTGAGGATCAGAAAAAAGAGGGAAAGGGAGGGGAGGAGAAAAGAAAGAAAGAAAGAGAAGGAAGGAGGAAGGGAGGAGGGAAGGGGGAGGGAGAGAGAGAGAGAAAAAGAGAGCGAGAGAGAGAGAGAGAAAGGAAGAGAGAAAAAGAGAGAAAGAGAAGGGAGGGAGAGGAAGGAGGGAAGGAGGGAGGAAGAGAAAAACAGCACAGAGTGCTGGTGGCATGTTGTAAACCCTCCCATCCATCTGTGCTTGAAACCAGACACTGGAGATTTTCCATTGTGTGAACAATAAATCCACTCCACTGTTTTTATTCCTTTAAACTGTTTTAAATTGTCACCCTGGTCATTTTTTTCTAAGTCTTGATGATGCTTTTGGAACAACTAATTGCATTTCTCTAAACACGCCCAGGTATCTATGTCTTTGCATCATGCACACGCCGGTCTCCCCACTTAGATGCCCTTTCCTCCCTTTTCTGCTTGAAAAGCATCTGCAGTCCAGTAAGTATTAGCTCAGTTGCCATTTCTTCTGGAAAACTTGCTCTCAAGAGTTCATTTTCTTCTACTTACCAGGCATTTTGCATATATCTATACACACGGCAATGAACAGAAAATTCTGGTGAAATATAACTATTCTTCCGAATAATTTTATCACCAAAATATAAGCTCCTTAATAGAAAGAGCATTGTGAAGAAAAGGGAGAACGTTTGGAATATTTTTTCCAAATAAGATGACAGATAAAGATTAATTATCTAACACTTGGCTTTTTATGCCAATGAGGCCAGTTCCTAACAATGGGAGAGCTTTTACTCCTTCACTGTTCTTCTTCATACTTCTGCTCAATTCAGTTCACATTCCAGAGGAGGAACAGTCTCTCTCTAACACGTTGAATGTCCATAGTTTTGCTCAGAAATTCATGAGGTAAAACTTTTCTCATTAGCTTCCCTTTTCCCAAGAAATTTGTGTCATTTTAAATTATTAATAACTTTAGATGCCATGGCCTCTGCCATCAATCCAGGCCATGGAAATATATAACCTTAAGTAAAAAAATTAATTGTAAATATTAATGAAATAATATGAGAATATAATTTATTCCTCTGATTTAACTGTATCAAAACATAGAACCTTGAGTCAGAAGTCTTTGATTCAAAATCAATGTTTGCAATCTATAGCTATAAAATAGGGATACTACTATAAGGCTTAAATAATACTAAAAGAAAAGAAGGTAGGTGAAAATGCTTTGTATTTTCTAAAATGCCAGATTGATCTAGCAGTAAAGAGGTCACAGTGGCCTCGCCGAGAGAAGTTTCAGGGGAGTGGTGGGTGTGAAGGCAAAATTGCAGTAGGATTTGAAGTTAATAGAAATTGAATAATGGTAGACACTTCCCTTAAAGACATTTGGCTTTGAGAAAGAAAAAAGACACAGGGCAAAGTTGAAGAAGGAAATGTTGTTGGAGGAAGTTTTCTTTCCTCCTGCCTCCTGTGAAAAATACTGCATGCAAGGGAATCAATAGGGAAGGAGATTTGAAGGGAGGAAAGAGAATAGAATCAATAGTTCAAGCCTAAGATAAATCAGGAGGTCATGTTATCCAAAGAAGGGGTAGAGGTGATGGCCGTAGTCGGGGTGAAAGATGTTTCATTGTAATAAGGAAGTGGCCAGCGATGGTGCAATTATAGATCGGTGAGATTGCAGAGTTGGGTGAAGGAATTTAAGGAAATAATAACCCATGCTCTCTGTAAAATAATAAAAAAAACAGTAGGAAGATGAATTCATCTTTGAGAATTAAAGAGAGGTGGGAGATGTAGAAATTTGTGGACAATAGGGATGTTTAAAATAACTACTTTTGAAAAAGGGAAAGAAGCTGATTACAGAAAGGACACCCATGGATGCTTTGACCATGGATTTGCATGATTTTGTGGTCTTCTAAATCACTGCACATACACAGAGATTAAAGCACGGAGAAAG